>OX422197.1:4060492-4123492 GCA_949130485.1 Agelas oroides | reverse complement strand
ATTGCTTTTTAGGTCTTTCCTGACACTTCAACAAGCTTCCACGTGATTCACAGCACCTTCTCGCGGTTAAAACGGGTTTGTCAGGCCATTCCAGCACATACACAGGCTTGCACGAGCTTCACAGGACCTTCACAGTGGTGAAAACTGCTTTCTCACTCTTTGTTGGTACTTAAACAGGCCTGCACGTGGTTCACAGCATCTCATCGGAGGTGAAAACGGCTTCATCAAGTCTTTCCGGCACAAAGACAGGCTTGCACGAGCTTCACAGCGCCTCCACAGTCCTGGCACGTAAACAGGATTGCATGTGCTTCACAGCACCTTCTCGCAGTTAAAGCGAGTTTGTCAGGTCATTCCAGATCATACACAGGCTTGCACGAGCTTCACAGGACCTTTACAGTGGTCAAAACTGCTTTCTCAATCTTTCCTGGCACTTAAACAGGCCTGCACGTGCTTCACAGTACCTCATCGGCGGTTAAAACGGCTTTATCAGGTCTTTCCTGCACATACACAGGCTTGCACGAGCTTCGCAGGACTTCCACTGTGGTGTAAACTGCTTTTTAGGTCTTTCCTGACACTTCAACAAGCTTCCACGTGATTCACAGCACCTTCTGGCGGTTAAAACGGGTTTGTCAGGACATTCCAGCACATACACAGGTTTGCACAAGCTTTACAGGACCTTTACAGTGGTGAAAACTGCTTTCTCGATCTTTCCTAGCACTTAAACAGGCCTGCACGTGCTTCTCAGCACTTCCTCGACGGTGAATTCGGCTTTATCAGGTCATTCTAGCACATACACAGGTTTGCACAAGCTTCACAGGACCTTCACAGTGGTGAAAACTGCTTTCTCAATCTTTCCTGACACTTCAACAAACCTCCAAGTTCTTCACAGCACCTCATCGGCGGTTAAAACGGCTTTATCAGGTCTTTCCCGCACGTACACAGGCTTGCACAAGCTTCACAGGACCTTCACAGTGGTGAAAACTGCTTTCTCAATCTTTCCTGACACTTCAACAAGCCTCCAAGTTCTTCACAGCACCTCATCGGCGGTTAAAACGGCTTTATCAGGTCTTTCCCGCACATACACAGGCTTGCACAAGTTTCACGGGACCTTCACAGTGGTGAAAACTGCTTTCTCAATCATTGCTGACGCTTGAACAAGCCTCCAAGTGTTTCACAGCACCTCCTCGGCGGTGAAATCGGCTTTATCAGATCATTCCAGCACATGCACAGGCTTGCACGAGCTTCACAGGACCTTCACTGTGGTGAAAACTGCTTTCTCAATCTTTGTTGGTGCTTAAACAGGCCTACACGTGCTTCACTGCACCTCATCGGAGGTGAAAATGGCTTTATCAGGTCTTTCCTGCACATACATAGGCTTGCACCAGCTTCACAGGACATCCACAGTGCTGAAAACGGCTTTTTAGATCCTTCCTGGCACTTCAACAAGCCTCCACGTTCTTCAGAGCACTTTCTCGGTGGTTAAAACGGATTTGTCAGGTCATTTCAGCACAGACACAGGGTTGCACGAGCTTCACAGGATCTTCACAGAGGTGAAAACTGCTTTCTCAATCTTTGTTGGTACTTAAACAGGCCTGCACGTGGTTCACAGCACATCATCGGAGGTGAAAAAGGCTTTATCAGGTCTTTCCCGCACAGAGACAGGCTTGCACGAGCTTCACAGGGCCTCCACAGTCCTGGCACGTAAACAGGATTGCATGTGCTTCACAGCACCTTCTCGCAGTTAAAGCGAATTTGTCAGTTCATTCGAGAACATACACAGGCTTGCACGAGCTTCACAGGACCTTTACAGTGGTCAAAACTGCTTTCTCAATCTTTCCTGGCACTTAAACAGGCCTGCACGTGCTTCACAGCACCTCATCGGCGGTTAAAACGGCTTTATCAGGTCTTTCCTGCACATACACAGGCTTGCACGAGCTTCACAGGACTTCCACTTTGGTGTAAACTGCTTTTTAGGTCTTTCCTGACACTTCAACAAGCTTCCACGTGATTCACAGCACCTTCTCGCGGTTAAAACGGGTTTGTCAGGGCATTCCAGCACATACACAGGTTTGCACAAGCTTCACAGGACCTTTACAGTGGCTTTCTCGATCTTTCCTAGCACTTAAACAGGCCTGCACGTGCTTCTCAGCACTTCCTCGACGGTGAATTCGGCTTAATGTGGTCATTCTACCACATACACAGGCTTGCACGAGCTTCACAGGACCTTCACAGTGGTGAAAACTGCTTTCTCAATCTTTGTTGGTACTTAAACAGGCCTGCACGTGGTTCACAGCATCTCATCGGAGGTGAAAACGGCTTCATCAAGTCTTTCCGGCACAAAGACAGGCTTGCACGAGCTTCATAGCGCCTCCACAGTCCCGGCACGTAAACAGGATTGCATGTGCTTCACAGCACCTTCTCGCAGTTAAAGCGAGTTTGTCAGGTCATTCCAGATCATACACAGGCTTTCACGAGCTTCACAGGACCTTTACAGTGGTCAAAACTGCTTTCTCAATCTTTCCTGGCACTTAAACAGGCCTGCACGTGCTTCACAGTACCTCATCGGCGGTTAAAACGGCTTTATCAGGTCTTTCCTGCACATACACAGGCTTGCACGAGCTTCGCAGGACTTCCACTGTGGTGTAAACTGCTTTTTAGGTCTTTCCTGACACTTCAACAAGCTTCCACGTGATTCACAGCACCTTCTGGCGGTTAAAACGGCTTTATCAGGTCTTTCCCGCACATACACAGGCTTGCACAAGCTTCACAGGACCTTTACAGTGGTGAAAACTGCTTTCTCGATCTTTCCTAGCACTTAAACAGGCCTGCACGTGCTTCACAGCACCTCCTCGGCGGTGAAATCGGCTTTATCAGATCATTCCAGCACATACACAGGCTTGCACGAGCTTCACAGGACTTTCACTGTGGTGAAAACTGCTTTCTCAATCTTTGTTGGTACTTAAACAGGCCTACACGTGCTTTAATGCACCTCATTGGAGGTGAAAACGGCTTTATCAAGTCTTTCCTGGACATACATAAGCTTGCACCAGGTTCACAGGACATCCACAGTGGTGAAAACTGCTTTCTCAATCTTTCCTGACACTTCAACAAATCTCCAAGTGCTTCACAGCACCTCATCGGCGGTTAAAACGGCTTTATCAGGTCTTTCCCGCACATACACAGGCTTGCACAATCTTCACAGGACTTCCACTTTGGTGTAAACTGCTTTTTAGGTCTTTCCTGACACTTCAACAAGCTTCCACGTGATTCACAGCACCTTCTCGCGGTTAAAACGGGTTTGTCAGCACATTCCAGCACATACACAGGTTTGCACAAGCTTCACAGGACCTTTACAGTGGCTTTCTCGATCTTTCCTAGCACTTAAACAGGCCTGCACGTGCTTCTCAGCACTTCCTCGACGGTGAATTCGGCTTAATGTGGTCATTCTACCACATACACAGGCTTGCACGAGCTTCACAGGACCTTCACAGTGGTGAAAACTGCTTTCTCAATCTTTGTTGGTACTTAAACAGGCCTGCACGTGGTTCACAGCATCTCATCGGAGGTGAAAACGGCTTCATCAAGTCTTTCCGGCACAAAGACAGGCTTGCACGAGCTTCACAGCGCCTCCACAGTCCTGGCACGTAAACAGGATTGCATGTGCTTCACAGCACCTTCTCGCAGTTAAAGCGAGTTTGTCAGGTCATTCCAGATCATACACAGGCTTTCACGAGCTTCACAGGACCTTTACAGTGGTCAAAACTGCTTTCTCAATCTTTCCTGGCACTTAAACAGGCCTGCACGTGCTTCACAGTACCTCATCGGCGGTTAAAACGGCTTTATCAGGTCTTTCCTGCACATACACAGGCTTGCACGAGCTTCGCAGGACTTCCACTGTGGTGTAAACTGCTTTTTAGGTCTTTCCTGACACTTCAACAAGCTTCCACGTGATTCACAGCACCTTCTGGCGGTTAAAACGGGTTTGTCAGGACATTCCAGCACATACACAGGTTTGCACAAGTTCACAGGACCTTTACAGTGGTGAAAACTGCTTTCTCGATCTTTCCTAGCACTTAAACAGGCCTGCACGTGCTTCTCAGCACTTCCTCGACGGTGAATTCGGCTTTATCAGGTCATTCTAGCACATACACACGTTTGCACAAGCTTCACAGGACCTTCACAGTGGTGAAAACTGCTTTCTCAATCTTTCCTGACACTTCAACAAACCTCCAAGTTCTTCACAGCACCTCATCGGCGGTTAAAGCGGCTTTATCAGGTCTTTCCCGCACGTACACAGGCTTGCACAAGCTTCACAGGACCTTCACAGTGGTGAAAACTGCTTTCTCAATCATTGCTGACGCTTCAACAAGCCTCCAAGTGTTTCACAGCACCTCCTCGGCGGTGAAATCGGCTTTATCAGATCATTCCAGCACATACACAGGCTTGCACGAGCTTCACAGGACCTTCACTGTGGTGAAAACTGCTTTGTCAATCTTTGTTGGTACTTAAACAGGCCTACACGTGCTTTAATGCACCTCATTGGAGGTGAAAACGGCTTTATCAAGTCTTTCCTGGACATACATAGGCTTGCACCAGGTTCACAGGACATCCACAGTGGTGAAAACTGCTTTCTCAATCTTTCCTGACACTTCAACAAATCTCCAAGTGCTTCACAGCACCTCATCGGCGGTTAAAACGGCTTTATCAGGTCTTTCCCGCACATACACAGGCTTGCACAAGCTTCACAGGACTTCCACTTTGGTGTAAACTGCTTTTTAGGTCTTTCCTGACACTTCAACAAGCTTCCACGTGATTCACAGCACCTTCTCGCGGTTAAAACGGGTTTGTCAGGACATTCCAGCACATACACAGGTTTGCACAAGCTTCACAGGACCTTTACAGTGGCTTTCTCGATCTTTCCTAGCACTTAAACAGGCCTGCACGTGCTTCTCAATCTTTGTTGGTACTTAAACAGGCCTACACGTGCTTCACTGCACCTCATCGGAGGTGAAAACGGCTTTATCAGGTCTTTCCCGCACAAAGACAGGCTTGCACGAGCTTCACAGGGTCTCCACAGTGGGGAAAAGTGCTTTCGATCTTTCCTGGCACCTGAACAGGATTGCATGTGCTTCACAGCACCTTCTCACAGTTAAACCCGGTTTGTCTGGTCATTCCAGAACATACACAGGCTTGCACGAGCATCACAGGACCTTCACAGTGGTGAAAACTGCTTTCTCAATCTTTGTTGGTACTTAAACAGGCCTGCACGAGGTTCACAGCACATCATCGGAGGTGAAAAAGGCTTTATCAGGTCTTTCCCGCACAGAGACAGGCTTGCACGAGCTTCACAGGGCCTCCACAGTCCTGGCACGTAAACAGAATTGCATGTGCTTCACAGCACCTTCTCGCAGTTAAAGCGAGTTTGTCAGTTCATTCCAGATCATACACAGGCTTGCACGAGCTTCACAGGACCTTTACAGTGGTCAAAACTGCTTTCTCAATCTTTCCTGGCACTTAAACAGGCCTGCACGTGCTTCACAGCACCTCATCGGCGGTTAAAACGGCTTTATCAGGTCTTTCCTGCACATACACAGGCTTGCACGAGCTTCACAGGACTTCCACTTTGGTGTAAACTGCTTTTTAGGTCTTTCCTGACACTTCAACAAGCTTCCACGTGATTCACAGCACCTTCTCGCGGTTAAAACGGGTTTGTCAGGACATTCCAGCACATACACAGGTTTGCACAAGCTTCACAGGACCTTTACAGTGGCTTTCTCGATCTTTCCTAGCACTTAAACAGGCCTGCACGTGCTTCTCAGCACTTCCTCGACGGTGAATTCGGCTTTATCAGGTCATTCTACCACATACACAGGCTTGCACAAGCTTCACAGGACCTTCACAGTGGTGAAAACTGCTTTCTCAATCTTTGCTGACGCTTCAACAAGCCTCCAAGTGTTTCACAGCACCTCCTCGGCGGTGAAATCGGCTTTATCAGATCATTCCAGCACATACACAGGCTTCCACGAGCTTCACAGGACCTTCACTGTGGTGAAAACTGCTTTCTCAATCTTTGTTGGTACTTAAACAGGCCTACACGTGCTTCACTGCAACCCATCGGAGGTGAAAACGGCTTTATCAGGTCTTTCCTGCACATACATAGGCTTGCACCAGCTTCACAGGACATCCACAGTGCTGAAAACGGCTTTTTAGATCCTTCCTGGCACTTCAACAAGCCTCCACGTTCTTCACAGCACTTTCTCGGTGGTTAAAATGGATTTGTCAGGTCATTTCAGCACAGACACAGGGTTGCACGAGCTTCACAGGACCTTCACAGAGGTGAAAACTGCTTTCTCAATCTTTGTTGGTACTTAAACAGGCCTGCACGTGGTTCACAGCACATCATCGGAGGTGAAAACGGCTTTATCAGGTCTTTTCCGCACAAAGACAGGCTTGCACGAGCTTCACAGGGCTGCCACAGGGCTGCCACAGTCCTGGCACATAAACAGCATTGCATGTGCTTCACAGCAGCTTATCGGCGGTTAAAACGGCTTTATCAGCTAATTCCAGCACAGACACAAACTTGCACGTGCTTCACTGGACCTTCTCAGAGGTGAAAACTGCTTTCTCAATCTTTGCTGGCAGTTAAACAGGCCTACACGTGCTTCACAGCACCTTATCGGCGGTTAAAACGGCTTTATCAGCTCATCCAGCACATACACAGGTTTGCACAAGCTTCGCAGGACCTTCACAGTGGTGAAAACTGCTTTCTCAATCTTTGTTGGTACTTAAACAGGCCTACACGTGCTTCACTGCACCTCAACGGAGGTGAAAACGGCTTTATCAGGTCTTTCCTGCACATACATAGGCTTGCACGAGCTTCACAGGACATCCACAGTGCTGAAAACGGCTTTTTAGATCCTTCCTGGCACTTCAACAAGCCTCCACGTTCTTCACAGCACTTTCTCGGTGGTTTAAACGGATTTGTCAGGTCATTTCAGCACAGACACAGGGTTGCACGAGCTTCACAGGACCTTCACAGAGGTGAAAACTGCTTTCTCAAGCTTTGTTGGTACTTAAACAGGCCTGCACGTGGTTCACAGCACATCATCGGAGGTGAAAACGGCTTTATCAGGTCTTTTCCGCACAAAGACAGGCTTGCACGAGCTTCACAGGGCTGCCACAGGGCTGCCACAGTCCTGGCACATAAACAGCATTGCATGTGCTTCACAGCAGCTTATCGGCGGTTAAAACGTCTTTATCAGCTAATTCCAGCACAGACACAAACTTGCACGTGCTTCACAGGACCTTCTCAGAGGTGAAAACTGCTTTCTCAATCTTTGCTGGCAGTTAAACAGGCCTACACGTGCTTCACAGCACCTTATAGACGGTTAAAACGGATTTGTCAGGTCATTCCAGCACATACACAGGTTTACACTAGCTTCACAGGACCTTCACAGTGGTGAAAACTGCTTTCTCAATCTTTGTTGGTACTTAAACAGGCCTGCACGTGGTTCACAGCACCTCATCGGAGGTGAAAACGGCTTCATCAAGTCTTTCCGGCACAAAGACAGGCTTGCACGAGCTTCACAGGGCCTCCACAGTCCTGGCACGTAAACAGGATTGCATGTGCTTCACAGCACCTTCTCGCAGTTAAAGCGAGTTTGTCAGGTCATTCCAGAACATACACAGGCTTGCACGAGCTTCACAGGACATTTACAGTGTTCAAAACTGCTTTCTCAATCTTTCCTGGCACTTAAACAGGCCTGCACGTGCTTCACAGCACCTCATCGGCGGTTAAAACGGCTTTATCAGGTCTTTCCTGCACATACACAGGCATGCACGAGCTTCACAGGACTTCCACTGTGGTGTAAACTGCTTTTTAGGTCTTTCCTGACACTTCAACAAGCTTCCACGTGATTCACAGCACCTTCTCGCGGTTAAAACGGGTTTGTCAGGACATTCCAGCACATACACAGGTTTGCACAAGTTCACAGGACCTTTACAGTGGTGAAAACTGCTTTCTCGATCTTTCCTAGCACTTAAACACGCCTGCACGTGCTTCTCAGCACTTCCTCGACAGTGAATTCGGCTTTATCAGGTCATTCTAGCACATACACAGGTTTGCACGAGCTTCACAGGACCTTCACAGTGGTGAAAACTGCTTTCTCAACCTTTCCTGACACTTCAACAAGCCTCCAAGTTCTTCACAGCACCTCATCGGCGGTTAAAACGGCTTTATCAGGTCTTTCCCGCACATACACAGGCTTGCACAAGCTTCACGGGACCTTCACAGTCGTGAAAACTGCTTTCTCAATCTTTGCTGACGCTTGAACAAGCCTCCAAGTGTTTCACAGCACCTCCTCGGCGGTGAAATCGGCTTTATCAGATCATTCCAGCACATACACAGGCTTGCACGAGCTTCACAGGACCTTCACTGTGGTGAAAACTGCTTTCTCAATCTTTGTTGGTACTTAAACAGGCCTACACGTGCTTCACTGCACCTCATCGGAGGTGAAAACGGCTTTATCAGGTCTTTCCTGCACATACATAGGCTTGCACGAGCTTCACAGGACCTTCACAGAGGTGAAAACTGCTTTCTCAATCTTTGTTGGTACTTAAACAGGCCTGCACGTGGTTCACAGCACATCATCGGAGGTGAAAAAGGCTTTATCAGGTCTTTCCCGCACAGAGACAGGCTTGCACGAGCTTCACAGGGCCTCCACAGTCCTGGCACGTAAACAGGATTGCATGTGCTTCACAGCACCTTCTCGCAGTTAAAGCGAGTTTGTCAGTTCATTCCAGATCATACACAGGCTTGCACGAGCTTCACAGGACCTTTACAGTGGTCAAAACTGCTTTCTCAATCTTTCCTGGCACTTAAACAGGCCTGCACGTGCTTCACAGCACCTCATCGGCGGTTAAAACGGCTTTATCAGGTCTTTCCTGCACATACACAGGCTTGCACGAGCTTCACAGGACTTCCACTTTGGTGTAAACTGCTTTTTAGGTCTTTCCTGACACTTCAACAAGCTTCCACGTGATTCACAGCACCTTCTCGCGGTTAAAACGGGTTTGTCAGGACATTCCAGCACATACACAGGTTTGCACAAGCTTCACAGGACCTTTACAGTGGCTTTCTCGATCTTTCCTAGCACTTAAACAGGCCTGCACGTGCTTCTCAGCACTTCCTCGACGGTGAATTCGGCTTTATCAGGTCATTCTACCACATACACAGGCTTGCACAAGCTTCACAGGACCTTCACAGTGGTGAAAACTGCTTTCTCAATCTTTGCTGACGCTTCAACAAGCCTCCAAGTGTTTCACAGCACCTCCTCGGCGGTGAAATCGGCTTTATCAGATCATTCCAGCACATACACAGGCTTCCACGAGCTTCACAGGACCTTCACTGTGGTGAAAACTGCTTTCTCAATCTTTGTTGGTACTTAAACAGGCCTACACGTGCTTCACTGCACCTCATCGGCGGTTAAAACAGCTTTATCAGGTCTTTCACACCCATACACAGACTTGCACGAGCTTCACAGGACCTTTACAGTGGTCAAAATTGCTTTCTCAATCTTTCCTGGCACTTAAACAGGCCTGCACGTGCTTCACAGCACCTCATCGACGGTTAAAACGGCTTTATCAGGTCTTTCCCGCCGTACAGAGGCTTGCACAAGCTTCACAGGACCTTCACAGTGGTGAAAACTGCTTTCTCAATCTTTGCTGACGCTTCAACAAGTCTCCAAGTGTTTCACAGCACCTCCTCGGCGGTGAAATCAGCTTTATCAGGTCTTTCCCGCACATACACAGGCTTGCACAAGCTTCACGGGACCTTTACAGTGTTGAAAACTGCTTTCTCAATCTTTGCTGACGCTTAAACAAGCCTCCAAGTGTTTCACAGCACCTCCTCGGCGGTGAAATCGGCTTTATCAGATCATTCCAGCACATACACAGGCTTGCACGAGCTTCACAGGACCTTCACTGTGGTGAAAACTGCTTTCTCAATCTTTGTTGGTACTTAAACAGGCCTACACGTGCTTCACTGCACCTCATCGGAGGTGAAAACGGCTTTATCAGGTCTTTCCTGCACATACATAGGCTTGCACTAGCTTCACAGGACATCCACAGTGCTGAAAACGGCTATTTAGATCCTTCCTGGCACTTCAACAAGCCTCCACGTTCTTCACAGCACTTTCTCGGTGGTTAAAACGGATTTGTCAGGTCATTTCAGCACAGACACAGGGTTGCACGAGCTTCACAGGATCTTCACAGAGGTGAAAACTGCTTTCTCAATCTTTGTTGGTACTTAAACAGGCCTGCACGTGGTTCACAGCACATCATCGGAGGTGAAAAAGGCTTTATCAGGTCTTTCCCGCACAGAGACAGGCTTGCACGAGCTTCACAGGGCCTCCACAGTCCTGGCACGTAAACAGGATAGCATGTGCTTCACAGCACCTTCTCGCAGTTAAAGCGAGTTTGTCAGTTCATTCCAGAACATACACAGGCTTGCACGAGCTTCACAGGACCTTTACAGTGGTCAAAACTGCTTTCTCAATCTTTCCTGGCACTTAAACAGGCCTGCACGTGGTTCACAGCACCTCATCGGAGGTGAAAACGGCTTCATCAAGTCTTTCCGGCACAAAGACAGGCTTGCACGAGCTTCACAGGGCCTCCACAGTCCTGGCACGTAAACAGGATTGCATGTGCTTCACAGCACCTTCTCGCAGTTAAAGCGAGTTTGTCAGGTCATTCCAGAACATACACAGGCTTGCACGAGCTTCACAGGACATTTACAGTGTTCAAAACTGCTTTCTCAATCTTTCCTGGCACTTAAACAGGCCTGCACGTGCTTCACAGCACCTCATCGGCGGTTAAAACGGCTTTATCAGGTCTTTCCTGCACATACACAGGCTTGCACGAGCTTCACAGGACTTCCACTGTGGTGTAAACTGCTTTTTAGGTCTTTCCTGACACTTCAACAAGCTTCCACGTGATTCACAGCACCTTCTCGCGGTTAAAACGGGTTTGTCAGGACATTCCAGCACATACACAGGTTTGCATAAGTTCACAGGACCATTACAGTGGTGAAAACTGCTTTCTCGATCTTTCCTAGCACTTAAACACGCCTGCACGTGCTTCGCAGCACTTCCTCGACAGTGAATTCGGCTTTATCAGGTCATTCTAGCACATACACAGGTTTGCACGAGCTTCACAGGACCTTCACAGTGGTGAAAACTGCTTTCTCAATCTTTCCTGACACTTCAACAAGCCTCCAACTTCTTCACAGCACCTCATCGGCGGTTAAAACGGCTTTATCAGGTCTTTCCCGCACATACACAGGCTTGCAGAAGCTTCACGGGACTTTCACAGTGGTGAAAACTGCTTTCTCAATCTTTGCTGACGCTTCAACAAGCCTCCAAGTGTTTCACAGCACCTCCTTGGCGGTGAAATCGGCTTTATCAGATCATTCCAGCACATACACAGGCTTGCACGAGCTTCACAGGACCTTCACTGTGGTGAAAACTGCTTTCTCAATCTTTGTTGGTACTTAAACAGGCCTACACGTGCTTCACTGCACCTCATCGGAGGTGAAAATGGCTTTATCAGGTCTTTCCTGCACATACATAGGCTTGCACCAGCTTCACAGGACATCCACAGTGCTGAAAACGGCTTTTTAGATCCTTCCTGGCACTTCAACAAGCCTCCACGTTCTTCACAGCACTTTCTCGGTGGTTAAAACGGATTTGTCAGGTCATTTCAGCACAGACACAGGCTTGCACGAGCTTCACAGGGCCTCCACAGTCCTGGCACGTAAACAGGATTGCATGTGCTTCACAGCACCTTCTCGCAGTTAAAGCGAGTTTGTCAGTTCATTCCAGAACATACACAGGCTTGCACGAGCTTCACAGGACCTTTACAGTGGTCAAAACTGCTTTCTCAATCTTTCCTGGCATTTAAACAGGCCTGCACGTGCTTCACAGCACCTCATCGGCGGTTAAAACGGCTTTATCAGGTCTTTCCTGCACATACACAGGCTTGCACGAGCTTCACAGGACTTCCACTTTGGTGTAAACTGCTTTTTAGGTCTTTCCTGACACTTCAACAAGCTTCCACGTGATTCACAGCACCTTCTCGCGGTTAAAACGGGTTTGTCAGGACATTCCAGCACATACACAGGTTTGCACAAGCTTCACAGGACCTTTACAGTGGCTTTCTCGATCTTTCCTAGCACTTAAACAGGCCTGCACGTGCTTCTCAGCACTTCCTCGACGGTGAATTCGGCTTAATGTGGTCATTCTACCACATACACAGGCTTGCACGAGCTTCACAGGACCTTCACAGTGGTGAAAACTGCTTTCTCAATCTTTGTTGGTACTTAAACAGGCCTGCACGTGGCTCACAGCATCTCATCGGAGGTGAAAACGGCTTCATCAAGTCTTTCCGGCACAAAGACAGGCTTGTACGAGCTTCACAGCGCCTCCACAGTCCTGGCACGTAAACAGGATTGCATGTGCTTCACAGCACCTTCTCGCAGTTAAAGCGAGTTTGTCAGGTCATTCCAGATCATACACAGGCTTGCACGAGCTTCACAGGACCTTTACAGTGGTCAAAACTGCTTTCTCAATCTTTCCTGGCACTTAAACAGGCCTGCACGTGCTTCACAGCACCTCATCGGCGGTTAAAACGGCTTTATCAGGTCTTTCCTGCACATACACAGGCTTGCACGAGCTTCGCAGGACTTCCACTGTGGTGTAAACTGCTTTTTAGGTCTTTCCTGACACTTCAACAAGCTTCCACGTGATTCACAGCACCTTCTGGCGGTTAAAACGGGTTTGTCAGGACATTCCAGCACATACACAGGTTTGCACAAGCTTCACAGGACCTTTACAGTGGTGAAAACTGCTTTCTCGATCTTTCCTAGCACTTAAACAGGCCTGCACGTGCTTCTCAGCACTTCCTCGACGGTGAGTTCGGCTTTATCAGGTCATTCTAGCACATACACAGGTTTGCACAAGCTTCACAGGACCTTTACAGTGGTGAAAACTGCTTTCTCAATCTTTCCTGACACTTCAACAAACTTCCAAGTTCTTCACAGCACCTCATCGGCGGTTAAAACGGCTTTATCAGGTCTTTCCCGCACGTACACAGGCTTGCACAAGCTTCACAGGACCTTCACAGTGGTGAAAACCGCTTTCTCAATCATTGCTGACGCTTCAACAAGCCTCCAAGTGTTTCACAGCACCTCCTCGGCGGTGAAACCGGCTTTATCAGATCATTACAGCACATACACAGGCTTGCACGAGCTTCACAGGACCTTTACAGTGGTCAAAACTGCTTTCTCAATCTTTCCTGGCACTTAAACAGGCCTGCACGTGGTTCACAGCACCTCATCGGAGGTGAAAACGGCTTCATCAAGTCTTTCCGGCACAAAGACAGGCTTGCACGAGCTTCACAGGGCCTCCACAGTCCTGGCACGTAAACAGGATTGCATGTGCTTCACAGCACCTTCTCGCAGTTAAAGCGAGTTTGTCAGGTCATTCCAGAACATACACAGGCTTGCACGAGCTTCACAGGACATTTACAGTGGTCAAAACTGCTTTCTCAATCTTTCCTGGCACTTAAACAGGCCTGCACGTGCTTCACAGCACCTCATCGGCGGTTAAAACGGCTTTATCAGGTCTTTCCTGCACATACACAGGCTTGCACGAGCTTCACAGGACTTCCACTGTGGTGTAAACTGCTTTTTAGGTCTTTCCTGACACTTCAACAAGCTTCCACGTGATTCACAGCACCTTCTCGCGGTTAAAACGGGTTTGTCAGGACATTCCAGCACATACACAGGTTTGCACAAGTTCACAGGACCTTTACAGTGGTGAAAACTGCTTTCTCGATCTTTCCTAGCACTTAAACACGCCTGCACGTGCTTCTCAGCACTTCCTCGACAGTGAATTCGGATTTATCAGGTCATTCTAGCACATACACAGGTTTGCACGAGCTTCACAGGACCTTCACAGTGGTGAAAACTGCTTTCTCAATCTTTCCTGACACTTCAACAAGCCTCCAACTTCTTCACAGCACCTCATCGGCGGTTAAAACGGCTTTATCAGGTCTTTCCCGCACATACACAGGCTTCCACAAGCTTCACAGGACCTTCACCATGGTGAAAACTGCTTTCTCAATCTTCCCTGACACTTCAACAAGCATCCAAGTTCTTCACAGCACCTCCTCGGCGGTGAAATCGGCTTTATCAGATCATTCCAACCCATGCACAGGCTTGCACGAGCTTCACAGGACTTCCACTGTGGTGAAAACTGCTTTTTAGGTCTTTCCTGACACTTCTACAAGCTTCCACGTGATTCACAGCACCTTCTCGTGGTTCAAACGGGTTTGTGAGGTCATTCCAGCACATACACAGGCTTGCACGAGCTTCACAGGACCTTCACAGTGGTGAAAACTGCTTTCTCAAACTTTCTTGGCACTTAAACACGCCAGCACGTGATTCACAGCACCTCATCGGCGCTGAAAACGGCTTTATCAGGTCTTTCCCGCACATCCACAGGCTTGCACGAGCTTCACAGGACATCCACAGTGCTGAAAACGACTTTTTAGATCCTTCCTGGCACTTCAACAAGCCTCCACGTTCTTCACAGCACGTTCTCGGTGGTTAAAACGGATTTGTCAGGTCATTTCAGCACAGACACAGGCTTGCACGAGCTTCGAAGGACCTTCACAGAGGCTTTCTCAATTTTTCTTGGCATTTAAACTCGCCACCACGTGATTCACAGCACCTCATCGGCGGTTAAAACGGCTTTATCAGGTCTTTCCCGCACATACACAGGCTTGCACAAGCTTCACAGGACCTTCACCATGGTGAAAACTGCTTTCTCAATCTTCCCTGACACTTCAACAAGCATCCAAGTTCTTCACAGCACCTCCTCGGCGGTGAAATCGGCCTTATCAGATCAATCCAGCACATGCACAGGCTTGCACGAGCTTCACAGGACTTCCACCGTGGTGAAAACTGCTTTTTAGGTCTTTGCTGACACTTCAACAAGCTTCCACGTGATTCATAGGACCTTCACAGAGGTGAAAACTGCTTTCGCAATCTTTGATGGTAGTTAAACAGGCCTGCACGTGCTTCACAGCACCTTATCGGCGGTTAAAACGGCTTTATCAGCTCATTCCAGCACAGACACAGGCTTGCACGAGCTTCACAGGACATTTACAGTGGTCAAAACTGCCTTCTCAATCTTTCCTGGCACTTAAACAGGCCTGCACGTGCTTCACAGCACCTCATCGGCGGTTAAAACGGCTTTATCAGGTCTTTCCTGCACATACACAGGCTTGCACGAGCTTCACAGGACTTCCACTGTGGTGTAAACTGCTTTTTAGGTCTTTCCTGACACTTCAACAAGCTTCCAAGTGATTCACAGCACCTTCTCGCGGTTAAAACGGGTTTGTCAGGACATTCCAGCACATACACAGGTTTGCACAAGTTCACAGGACCTTTACAGTGGTGAAAACTGCTTTCTCGATCTTTCCTAGCACTTAAACACGCCTGCACGTGCTTCTCAGCACTTCCTCGACAGTGAATTCGGATTTATCAGGTCATTCTAGCACATACACAGGTTTGCACGAGCTTCACAGGACCTTCACAGTGGTGAAAACTGCTTTCTCAATCTTTCCTGACACTTCAACAAGCCTCCAACTTCTTCACAGCACCTCATCGGCGGTTAAAACGGCTTTATCAGGTCTTTCCCGCACATACACAGGCTTCCACAAGCTTCACAGGACCTTCACCATGGTGAAAACTGCTTTCTCAATCTTCCCTGACACTTCAACAAGCATCCAAGTTCTTCACAGCACCTCCTCGGCGGTGAAATCGGCTTTATCAGATCATTCCAGCCCATGCACAGGCTTGCACGAGCTTCACAGGACTTCCACTGTGGTGAAAACTGCTTTTTAGGTCTTTCCTGACACTTCTACAAGCTTCCACGTGATTCACAGCACCTTCTCGTGGTTCAAACGGGTTTGTCAGGTCATTCCAGCACATACACAGGCTTGCACGAGCTTCACAGGACCTTCACAGTGGTGAAAACTGCTTTCTCAATCTTTCTTGGCACTTAAACACGCCAGCACGTGATTCACAGCACCTCATCGGCGCTGAAAACGGCTTTATCAGGTCTTTCCCGCACATCCACAGGCTTGCACGAGCTTCACAGGACATCCACAGTGCTGAAAACGACTTTTTAGATCCTTCCTGGCACTTCAACAAGCCTCCACGTTCTTCACAGCACGTTCTCGGTGGTTAAAACGGATTTGTCAGGTCATTTCAGCACAGACACAGGCTTGCACGAGCTTCGAAGGACCTTCACAGAGGCTTTCTCAATTTTTCTTGGCATTTAAACTCGCCACCACGTGATTCACAGCACCTCATCGGCGGTTAAAACGGCTTTATCAGGTCTTTCCCGCACATACACAGGCTTGCACAAGCTTCACAGGACCTTCACCATGGTGAAAACTGCTTTCTCAATCTTCCCTGACACTTCAACAAGCATCCAAGTTCTTCACAGCACCTCCTCGGCGGTGAAATCGGCCTTATCAGATCAATCCAGCACATGCACAGGCTTGCACGAGCTTCACAGGACTTCCACCGTGGTGAAAACTGCTTTTTAGGTCTTTGCTGACACTTCAACAAGCTTCCACGTGATTCATAGGACCTTCACAGAGGTGAAAACTGCTTTCGCAATCTTTGATGGTAGTTAAACAGGCCTGCACGTGCTTCACAGCACCTTATCGGCGGTTAAAACGGCTTTATCAGCTCATTCCAGCACAGACACAGGCTTGCACGAGCTTCACAGGACCTTCAAAGAGGTGAAAATTGCTTTCTCAATCTTTGTTGGTACTTAAACAGGCCTGCACGTGCTTCTCAGCACTTCCTCGACGGTGAATTCTGCTTTATCAGGTCAATCTAGCACATACACAGGCTTGCACAAGCTTCACAGGACCTTCACAGTGGCGAAAACTGCTCTCTCAATCTTTGCTGACGCTTCAACAAGCCTCCAAGTGTTTCACAGCACCTCCTCGGCGGTGAAATCGGCTTTATCAGATAATTCCAGCACATACACAGGATTGCACGACCTTCACAGGACCTTCACAGTGGTGAAAACTGCTTTCCCAATCTTTGTTGGTACTTAAACAGGCCTACACGTGCTTCTCAGCACTTCCTCGACGGTGAATTTTGCTTTACCAGGGCAATCCAGCACATACACAGGCTTGCACAAGCTTCAAAGGACCTTCACAGTGGTGAAAACTGCTTTCCCAATCTTTGCTGACGCTTCAACAAGCCTCCAAGTGTTTCACAGCACCTCATCGGCGGTGAAATCGGCTTTATCAGATAATTCCAGCACATACACTGGCTTACACGAGCTTCACAGGACCTTCACAGTGGTGAAAACTGCTTTCCCAATCTTTGTTGGTACTTAAACAGGCCTGCACGTGCTTCTCAGCACTTCCTCGACGGTGAATTCGGCTTTATCAGGTCATTCTAGCACATACACAGGCTTGCACGAGCTTCACAGGACCTTCACAGTGGTGAAAACTGCTTTCTCAATCTTTGTTGGTACATAAACAGGCCTACACGTGCTTCACAGCACCACATCGGAGGTGAAAACGGCTTTATCAGGTCTTTCCCGCACAAAGACAGGCTTGCACGAGCTTCACAGGGTCTCCACAGTGGGGAAAAGTGCTTTCGATCATTCCTGGCACGTAAACACGATTGCATGTGCTTCACAGCACCTTCTCGCAGCTAAACAGGGTTTGTCAGGTCATTCCAGAACATACACAGGCTTGCACGAGTTTCACAGGACCTTCACAGTGGTGAAAACTGCTTTCTCAATCTTTCTTGGCACTTAAACACGCCAGCACGTGATTCATAGCACCTCATCGGCGGTTAAAACGGCTTTATCAGGTCAATCCAGCACATACACAGGCTTCCACAAGCTTCACAGGACCTTCACAGTGGAGAAAACTGCTTTCTCAAAGTTTGTTGGTACTTAAACAGGCCTGCACGTGGTTCACAGCACCTCATCGGAGGTGAAAACTGCTTCATCAGGTCTTTCCCGCACAAAGACAGGCTTGCACGAGCTTCACAGGACATTCACTGTTGCGAAAACTGCTTTTTAGGTCTTTCCTGACACTTCAACAAGCATCCACGTGATTCCCAGCACCTTCTCGCGGTTAAAACGGGTTTATCAGGACATTCCAGCACATACACAGATTTGCACAAGCTTCACAGGACCTTTACAGTGGTGAAAACTGCTTTCTCGATCTTTCCTAGCACTTAAACAGGCCAGCACGTGCTTCTCAGCACTTCCTCGGCGGTGAAATCGGCTTTATCAGATCATTCCAGCACATGCACAGGTTTGAACGAGCTTCACAGGACTTCAACTGTGGTGAAAACTTCTTTTTAGGTCTTTCCTGACACTTCAACAAGCTTCCACGTGATTCACAGCACTTTCTCGCGGTTCAAACGGGTTTTTTCTGGTCATTCCAGCACATACACAGGCTTGCACGAGCTTCACAGGATCTCCATAGTGGTGAAAACTGCTTTCTCAATCTGTGTTGGTACTTAAACAGGCCTGCACGTGCTTCACAGCACCTTATCGGCGGTTAAAATGGCTTTATCTGGTCTTTCCTGCACATCCACAGGCTTGCACGAGCTTCACAGGACATCCATAGTGCTGACAACGGATTTTTAGATCCTTCTTGGCACTTCAACAAGCCTCCACGTTCTTCACAGTACGTTCTCGGTGGTTAAAACGGATTTGTCAGGTCATTTCAGCACAGACACAGGGTTGCACGAGCTTCACAGGACCTTCAAAGAGGTGAAAACTGCTTTCTCAATCTTTGTTGGTAGTTAAACAGGCCTGCACGTTCTACACAGCACCTTATCGGCGGTTAAAACGGCTATATCAGGTCAATCCAGCACACACACAGGCTTCCACAAGCTTCACAGGACCTTCACAGTGGAGAAAACTGCTTTCTCAATCTTTGTTGGTACTTAAACAGGCCTGCACGTGGTTCACAGCATCTCATCGGAGGTGAAAACTGCTTCATCAGGTCTTTCCCGCACAAAGACAGGCTTGCACGAGCTTCACAGGACATTCACCATGGTGAAAACTGCTTTCTCAATCTTCCCTGACACTTCAACAAGCATCCAAGTTCTTCACAGCACCTCCTCGGCGGTGAAATCGGCTTTATCAGATCATTCCAGCACATGCACAGGCTTGCACGAGCTTCACAGGACTTCCACTGTGGTGAAAACTGCTTTTTAGGTCTTTCCTGACACTTCAACAAGCTTCCACGTGATTCACAGCACTTTCTCGCGGTTCAAACGGGTTTGTCAGGTCATTCCAGCACATACACAGGCTTGCACGAGCTTCACAGGACCTTCACAGTGGTGAAAACTGCTTTCTCAATCTTTCTTGGCACTTAAACACGCCAGCACGTGATTCACAGCACTTCATCGGCGCTGAAAACGGCTTTATCAGGTCTTTCCCGCACATCCACAGGCTTGCGCGAGTTTCACAGGACATCCACAGTGCTGAAAACGACTTTTTAGATCCTTCCTGGCACTTCAACAAGCCTCCACGTTCTTCACAGCACGTTCTCGGTGGTTGAAACGGATTTGTCAGGTCATTTCAGCACAGACACAGGCTTGCACGAGCTTCGCAGGACCTTCACAGAGGTGAAAACTGCTTTCTCAATCTTTGCTGACGTTTCAACAAGCCTCCAAGTGTTTCACAGCACTTCCTCGGCGGTTAAATCGTCTTTATCAGATCATTCCAGCACATACACAGGCTTGCACGAGCTTCACAGGACCTTCTCAGTGGTGAAAACTGCTTTCTCAATCTTTGTTAGGGGTCCCAACAAAAAATCCAAGATCGAACGAACTTGACTCAAGTATGCTGAAATCCAAGAACCAAGTGACCTTGTTTGTAAACTACAGTTACAATAATTTCTATGACTTTCGTTCTTCCGAAAATAAATAAAGCAAACAGAAGGTTATGTGCCAAAATATGGCCATTATAGGATTTTGATTTTATATGGGGGGTTATATATGAACATACCTTTAACAGATATCCACGCGAGTGGTCCAGCTATTTTAATACTCTACCAATGATAAATAATCAATTGCACTGGTGCTTGCTAAATTTACTTGTCAAAAGTCACTTCAAACCATCAATTATTCTTCTATGGGAGAAATGTATTGCAACATTAAATAACAGCTAATATAGTCTCTTGACAGCTATAAACTTGAGTGGTCCAGGCATTTTTGCACAAGATACATCAAGTGAAATCCATCAGTACCGCTAGTTTCGTAGCGAAGTTTCAAAAGTCACTTGAACCGAATTGCGTCCAATTTTTGACACTTAACCCTTTCAAGTCCAAGACGAATCGACTGAAAATAGCTTTGCAGCACCAACTTTTATAGTCCGGTTTTTATATATCTCAGATAGATAGTTAGTTCTAGTACAACAAATTTGAAATCGGAGCACCTTCGATTTTTGCGTTGGGAGCCCTATCTTTGTTGGTACTTAAACAGGCCTGCACGTGGTTCACAGCACCTCATCGGAGGTGAAAACGGCTTCTTCAGGTCTTTCCCGCACAAAGACAGGCTTGCACGAGCTTCACAGGGCCTCCACAGTCCGGGCACGTAAACAGGATTGCATGTGCTTCACTGCAGTTAAAGCGGGTTTGTCAGGTCATTCCAGAACATACACAGGCTTGCACGAGCTTCACAGGACCTTTACAGTGGTCAAAACTGCTTTCTCAATCTTCCCTGGCACTTAAACAGGCCTGCACGTGCTTCACAGCACCTCATCGGCGGTTAAAACGGCATTATCAGGTCTATCCTGCACATACACAGGCTTGCACGAGCTTCGCAGGACTTCCACTGTTGTGAAAACTGCTTTTTAGGTCTTTCCTGACACTTCAACAAGCTTCCATGTGATTCACAGCACCTTCTCGCGGTTAAAACGGGTTTGTCAGGACATTCCAGCACATACACAGGTTTGTACAAGCTTCACAGGACCTTTACAGTGGTCAAAACTGCTTTGTCAATCTTTCCTGGCACTTATACAAGCCTGCACGTGCTTCACAGCACCTCCTCGCCGGTGAAATCGGCTTTATCAGGGCTTTCCCGCACATACACAGGCTTGCACGAACTTCACAGGACTTCCACTGTGGTGAAAACTGCTTTTTAGGTCTTTCCTGACACTTCAACAAGCTTCGACGTGATTCACAGCACCTTCTCGCGGTTAAAACGGGTTTGTCAGGTCATTCCAGCACGTACACATGCTTGCACGAGCTTCACAGGACCTTCCCTGTGGTGAAAACTGCTTTCTCAATCTTTGTTGGTACTTAAACAGGCCTACACGAGCTTCACTGCACCTCATCCGAGGTGAAAACGGCTTTATCAGGTCTTTCCCGCACAAAGACAGGCTTGCACGAGCTTCACAGGGCCTCCACAGTGGGGAAAAGTGCTTTCGATCTTTCCTGGCACGTAAACAGGATTGCATGTGCTTCACAGCACCTTCTCGCAGGTAAACCGGGTGTGTCAGGACATTCCTGAACATACACAGCCTTGCACAAGCTTCACAGGACCTTCACAGTGGTGAAAACTGCTTTCTCAATCTTTGCTGACGCTTCAATAAGCCTCCAAGTGTTTCACAGCACCTCCACGGCGGTTAAATCGGCTTTATCAGATCATTCCAGCACATACACAGGCTTGCACGAGCTTCACAGGGCCTCCACAGTCCTGGCACGTAAACAGGATTGCATGTGCTTCACAGCACCTTCTTGCAGTTAAAGCGGGTTTGTCAGGTCATTCCAGAACATACACAGGCTTGCAGGAGCTTCACAGGACCTTTACAGTGGTTAAAACTGCTTTCTCAATCTTTCCTAGCACTTAAACAGGCCAGCAAGTGCTTTTCAAGCACTTCCTCCATGGTGAATTCGGCTTTATCAGGTCAATCCAGCACATACACAGGCTTGCACGAGCTTCACAGGACCTTCACAGTGGTGAAAACTGCTTTCTCAATCTTTCCTGACGCTACAACAAACCTCCAAGTTCTTCACAGCACCTCATGGGCGGTTAAAACGGCTTTATCAGGTCTTTCCCATACATACACAGGCTTGCACGAGCTTCACAGGACCTTCACAGTGGAGAAAACTGCTTTCTCAATCTTTGCTGACGCTTCAACAAGCCTCCAAGTGTTTCACAGCACCTCCTTGGCGGTGAATTCGGCTTTATCAGGTCATTCCAGCACATACACAGGCTTGCACGAGCTTCACAGGACTTCCACTGTGGTGAAAACTGCTTTTTAGGTCTTTCCTGACACTTCAACAAGCTTCCACGTGTTTTACAGCGACTTCTCGCGTTTAAAACGGATTTGTCAGGTCATTTCAGCACAGACACAGGCTTGCACGAGCTTCACAGGACCTTTACAGTGGTGAAAACTGCTTTCTCGATCTTTCCTAGCACTTAAACAGGCCTGCACGTGCTTCTCAGCACTTCCTCAACGGTGAATTCGGCTTTATCAGGTCATTCTAGTACCTACACAGGCTTGCACGAGCTTCACAGGACCTTCACAGTGGTGAAAACTGCTTTCTCAATCTTTCCTGACACTACAACAAACCTCCAAGTGCTTCACAGCGCCTCATCGGCGGTTAAGACGGCTTTATCAGGTCTTTCCCGTACATACACAGGCTTGCACAAGCTTCACAGGACTTTCACAGTGGAGAAAACTGCTTTCTCAATCTTTGCTGACGCTTCAACAAGACTCCAAGTGTTTCACAGCACCTCCTTGGCGGTGAATTCGTCTTTATCAGATCATTCCATCACATACACAGGCTTGCACGAGCTTCACAGGACCTTCACAGTGGTGAAAACTGCTTTCTCAATCTTTGTTGGTACTTAAACAGGCCTGCACGTGCTTCTCAGCACTTCCTCGACGGTGAATTCGGCTGTATCAGGGCATTCCAGCACATACACAGGCTTGCACGAGCTTCACAGGACCTTCACAGTGGTGAAAACTGCTTTCTCAATCTTTGTTGGTACTTAAACAGGCCTACACGTACTTCACAGCACCTCATCGGAGGTGAAAACGGCTTTATCAGGTCTTTACCGCACAAAGACAGGCTTGCACGAGCTTCACAGGGTCTCCACAGTGGGGAAAAGTGCTTTCTCAATCTTTGTTGGTACTTAAACAGGCCTACACATGCTTCACAGCACCTCATCGGAGGTGAAAACGGCTTTATCAGGTCTTTCCCACACAAAGACAGGCTTGCACGAGCTTCACAGGACCTTCACAGTGGTGAAAACTGCTTTCTCAATCTTTGTTGGTGCTTAAAAAGTACTGCACGTGCTTCTCAGCACTTCCTCGACGGTGAATTCGGCTTTATCAGGTCATTCAAGCACATACACAGGCTTGCACGAGCTTCACAGGACCTTCACAGTGGTGAAAACTGCTTTCTCAATCTTTCCTGACACTACAACAAACCTCCAAGTGCTTCACAGCGCCTCATCGGCGGTTAAAACGGCTTTATCAGGTCTTTCCCGTACATACACAGGCTTGGACAAGCTTCACAGGACCTTCACAGTGGACAAAAATGCTTTCTCAATCTTTGCTGACGCTTCAACAAGCCTCCAAGTGTTTCACAGCACCTCCTTGGCGGTGAATTCGGCTTTATCAGATCATTCCATCACATACACAGGCTTGAACGAGCTTCACAGGACCTTCACAGTGGTGAAAACTGCTTTCTCAATCTTTGTTGGTACTTAAACAGGTCTGCACGTGCTTCTCAGCACTTCCTCGACGGTGAATTCGGCTGTATCAGGGCATTCCAGCACATACACAGGCTTGCACGAGCTTCACAGGACCTTCACAGTAGTGAAAACTGCTTTCTCAATCTTTGTTGGTACTTAAACAGGCCTACACGTGCTTCACAGCACCTCATCGTAGGTGAAAACTGCTTTATCAGGTCTTTACCGCACAAAGACAGGCTTGCACGAGCTTCACAGGGTCTCCACAGTGGGGAAAAGTGCTTTCGATCATTCCCGGCACGTAAACAGGATTGCATGTGCTTCCATATAATTCCAGCACATACACAGGCTTGCATGAGCTTCACAGGACCTTCACAGTGGTGAAAACTGCTTTCCCAATCTTTGTTGGTACTTAAACAGGCCTGGACGTGCTTCTTAGCACTTGCTCGACGGTGAATTCGGCTTTATCAGGTCATTCTAGCACATACACAGGTTTGCACGAGCTTCACAGGACCTTCACAGTGGTGAAAACTGCTTTCTCAATCTTTGTTGGTACTTAAACAGGCCTACACGTGCTTCACAGCACCTCATCTGAGGTGAAAACGGCTTTATCAGGTCTTTACCGCACAAAGACAGGCTTGCACGAGCTTCACAGGGTCTCCACAGTGGGGAAAAGTGCTTTCGATCATTCCTTGCACGTAAACAGGATTGCATGTGCTTCACAGCACCTTCTCGCAGCTATACCGGGTTTGTCAGGTCATTCCAGAACATACACAGGCTTGCACGAGCTTCACAGGACCTTCACAGAGGTGAAAACTGCTTTCTCAATCTTTGTTGGTACTTAAACAGGCCTGCACGTGCTTCTCAGCACTTCCTAGACGGTGAATTCTGCTTTATCAGATCAATCCAGCACATACACAGGCTTGCACAAGCTTCACAGGACCTTCACAGTGGTGAAAACTGCTTTCTCAATCTTTGCTGACGCTTCAACAAGCCTGCACGTGCTTCTCAGCACTTCCTCGACGGTGAATTCGGCTTTATCAGGTCATTCTAGCACATACACAGGCTTGCACGAGCTTCACAGGACCTTCACAGTGGTGAAAACTGCTTTCTCAATCTTTGTTGGTACTTAAACAGGCCTGCACGTGGTTCACAGCACCTCATCGGAGGTGAAAACGGCTTCATCAAGTCTTTCCCGCACAAAGACAGGCTTGCACGAGCTTCACAGGGCCTCCACAGTCCTGGCACGTAAACAGGATTGCATGTGCTTCACAGCACCTTCTCGCAGTTAAGGCGAGTTTGTCAGGTCATTCCAGATCATACACAGGCTTGCACGAGCTTCACAGGACCTTTACAGTGGTCAAAACTGCTTTCTCAATCTTTCCTGCCACTTAAACAGGCCTGCACGTGCTTCACAGCACCTCATCGGCGGTTAAAACGGCTTTATCAGCTCTTTCCTGCACATACACAGGCTTGCACGAGCTTCACAGGACTTCCACTGTGGTGTAAACTGCTTTTTAGGTCTTTCCTGACACTTCAACAAGCTTCCACGTGATTCACAGCACCTTCTCGCGGTTAAAACGGGTTTGTCAGGACATTCCAGCACATACACAGGTTTGCACAAGCTTCACAGGACCTTTACAGTGTTGAAAACTGCTTTCTCGATCTTTCCTAGCACTTAAACAGGCCTGCACGTGCTTCTCAGCACTTCCTCGACGGTGAATTCGGCTTTATCAGGTCATTCTAGCACATACACAGCTTTGCACGAGTTTCACAGGACCTTCACAGTGGTGAAAACTGCTTTCTCAGTCTTTCCTGACACTTCAACAAACCTCCAAGTTCTTCACAGCACCTCATCGGCGGTTAAAACGGCTTTTATCAGGTCTTTCCCGCACATACACAGGCTTGCACAAGCTTCACAGGACCTTCACAGTGGTGAAAACTGCTTTCTCAATCTTTGTTGGTACTTAAACAGGCCTGCACGTGGTTCACAGTACCTCATCGGAGGTGAAAACGGCTTCATCAAGTCTTTCCGGCACAAAGACAGGCTTGCACGAGCTTCACAGGGCCTCCACAGTCCTGGCACATAAACAGGATTGCATGTGCTTCATAGCACCTTCTCGCAGTTAAAGTGGGTTTGTCAGGTGATTCAAGAACATACACAGGCTTGCACGAGCTTCACAGGACCTTATAGTGGTCAAAACTGCTTTCTCAATCTTTCCTGGCACTTAAACAGGCCTGCACGTGCTTCACAGCACCTCATCGGCGGTTAAAACGGCTTTATCAGCTCTTTCCCGCACATACACTGGCTTGCACGAGCTTCACAGGACTTCCACTGTGGTGAAAATTGCTTTTTAGGTCTTTCCTGACACTTCAACAAGCTTCCACGTGATTCACAGCACCTTCTCGCGGTTAAAACGGGTTTGTCAGGTCATTCCAGCACATACACAGGCTTGCACGAGCATCACAGGACCTTCACAGTGGTGAAAACTGCTTTCTCAATCTTTGTTGGTACTTAAAAAGTACTGCACGTGCTTCTCAGCACTTCCTCGACGGTGAATTCGGCTTTATCAGGTCATTCAAGCACATACACAGGCTTGCACGAGCTTCACAGGACCTTCACAGTGGTGAAAACTGCTTTCTCAATCTTTCCTGACACTACAACAAACCTCCAAGTGCTTCACAGCGCCTCATCGGCGGTTAAAACGGCTTTATCAGGTCTTTCCCGTACATACACAGGCTTGGACAAGCTTCACAGGACCTTCACAGTGGACAAAAATGCTTTCTCAATCTTTGCTGACGCTTCAACAAGCCTCCAAGTGTTTCACAGCACCTCCTTGGCGGTGAATTCGGCTTTATCAGATCATTCCATCAGATACACAGGCTTGAACGAGCTTCACCGGACCTTCACAGTGGTGAAAACTGCTTTCTCAATCTTTGTTGGTACTTAAACAGGTCTGCACGTGCTTCTCAGCACTTCCTCGACGGTGAATTCGGCTGTATCAGGGCATTCCAGCACATACACAGGCTTGCACGAGCTTCACAGGACCTTCACAGTGGTGAAAACTGCTTTCTCAATCTTTGTTGGTACTTAAACAGGCCTACACGTGCTTCACAGCACCTCATCGTAGGTGAAAACTGCTTTATCAGGTCTTTACCGCACAAAGACAGGCTTGCACGAGCTTCACAGGGTCTCCACAGTGGGGAAAAGTGCTTTCGATCATTCCCGGCACGTAAACAGGATTGCATGTGCTTCACAGCACCTTCTCGCAGCTATACCGGGTTTGTCAGGTCATTCCAGAACATACCCAGGCTTGCACGAGCTTCACAGGACCACAGCAGTGGTGAAAACTGCTTTCTCAATCTTTCCTGACACTTCAACAAGCCTCCAAGTGCTTCACAGCACTTCCTCGCCGGTGAAATCGGCTTTCTCATATAATTCCAGCACATACACAGGCTTGCATGAGCTTCACAGGACCTTCACAGTGGTGAAAACTGCTTTCCCAATCTTTGTTGGTACTTAAACAGGCCTGGACGTGCTTCTCAGCACTTCCTCGACGGTGAATTCGGCTTTATCAGGTCATTCTAGCACATACACAGGTTTGCACGAGCTTCACAGGACCTTCACAGTGGTGAAAATTGCTTTCTCAATCTTTGTTGGTACTTAAACAGGCCTACACGTGCTTCACAGCACCTCATCTGAGGTGAAAACGGCTTTATCAGGTCTTTACCGCACAAAGACAGGCTTGCACGAGCTTCACAGGGTCTCCACAGTGGGGAAAAGTGCTTTCGATCATTCCTGGCACGTAAACAGGATTGCATGTGCTTCACAGCACCTTCTCGCTGCTATACCGGGTTTGTCAGGTCATTCCAGAACATACACAGGCTTGCACGAGCTTCACAGGACCTTCACAGAGGTGAAAACTGCTTTCTCAATCTTTGTTGGTACTTAAACAGGCCTGCACGTGCTTCTCAGCACTTCCTAGACGGTGAATTCTGCTTTATCAGATCAATCCAGCACATACACAGGCTTGCACAAGCTTCACAGGACCTTCACAGTGGTGAAAACTGCTTTCTCAATCTTTGCTGACGCTTCAACAAGCCTGCACGTGCTTCTCAGAACTTCCTCGACGGTGAATTCGGCTTTATCAGGTCATTCTAGCACATACACAGGCTTGCACGAGCTTCACAGGACCTTCACAGTGGTGAAAACTGCTTTCTCAATCTTTGTTGGTACTTAAACAGGCCTGCACGTGGTTCACAGCACCTCATCGGAGGTGAAAACGGCTTCATCAAGTCTTTCCCGCACAAAGACAGGCTTGCACGAGCTTCACAGGGCCTCCACAGTCCTGGCACGTAAACAGGATTGCATGTGCTTCACAGCACCTTCTCGCAGTTAAGGCGAGTTTGTCAGGTCATTCCAGATCATACACAGGCTTGCACGAGCTTCACAGGACCTTTACAGTGGTCAAAACTGCTTTCTCAATCTTTCCTGCCACTTAAACAGGCCTGCACGTGCTTCACAGCACCTCATCGGCGGTTAAAACGGCTTTATCAGCTCTTTCCTGCACATACACAGGCTTGCACGAGCTTCACAGGACTTCCACTGTGGTGTAAACTGCTTTTTAGGTCTTTCCTGACACTTCAACAAGCTTCCACGTGATTCACAGCACCTTCTCGCGGTTAAAACGGGTTTGTCAGGACATTCCAGCACATACACAGGTTTGCACAAGCTTCACAGGACTTTTACAGTGTTGAAAACTGCTTTCTCGATCTTTCCTAGCACTTAAACAGGCCTGCACGTGCTTCTCAGCACTTCCTCGACGGTGAATTCGGCTTTATCAGGTCATTCTAGCACATACACAGGTTTGCACGAGTTTCACAGGACCTTCACAGTGGTGAAAACTGCTTTCTCAGTCTTTCCTGACACTTCAACAAACCTCCAAGTTCTTCACAGCACCTCATCGGCGGTTAAAACGGCTTTTATCAGGTCTTTCCCGCACATACACAGGCTTGCACAAGCTTCACAGGACCTTCACAGTGGTGAAAACTGCTTTCTCAATCTTTGTTGGTACTTAAACAGGCCTGCACGTGGTTCACAGTACCTCATCGGAGGTGAAAACGGCTTCATCAAGTCTTTCCGGCACAAAGACAGGCTTGCACGAGCTTCACAGGGCCTCCACAGTCCTGGCACATAAACAGGATTGCATGTGCTTCATAGCACCTTCTCGCAGTTAAAGTGGGTTTGTCAGGTGATTCAAGAACATACACAGGCTTGCACGAGCTTCACAGGACCTTATAGTGGTCAAAACTGCTTTCTCAATCTTTCCTGGCACTTAAACAGGCCTGCACGTGCTTCACAGCACCTCATCGGCGGTTAAAACGGCTTTATCAGGTCTTTCCCGCACATACACTGGCTTGCACGAGCTTCACAGGACTTCCACTGTGGTGAAAATTGCTTTTTAGGTCTTTCCTGACACTTCAACAAGCTTCCACGTGATTCACAGCACCTTCTCGCGGTTAAAACGGGTTTGTCAGGTCATTCCAGCACATACACAGACTTGCACGAGCTTCACAGGACCTTCACAGTGGTGAAAACTGCTTTCTCAATCTTTGTTGGTACTTAAACAGGCCTGCACGTGGTTCACAGCACCTCATCGGAGGTGAAAACGGCTTCATCAAGTCTTTCCCGCACAAAGACAGGCTTGCACGAGCTTCACAGGGCCTCCACAGTCCTGGCACGTAAACAGGATTGCATGTGCTTCACAGCACCTTCTCGCAGTTAAGGCGAGTTTGTCAGGTCATTCCAGATCATACACAGGCTTGCACGAGCTTCACAGGACCTTTACAGTGGTCAAAACTGCTTTCTCAATCTTTCCTGCCACTTAAACAGGCCTGCACGTGCTTCACAGCACCTCATCGGCGGTTAAAACGGCTTTATCAGCTCTTTCCTGCACATACACAGGCTTGCACGAGCTTCACAGGACTTCCACTGTGGTGTAAACTGCTTTTTAGGTCTTTCCTGACACTTCAACAAGCTTCCACGTGATTCACAGCACCTTCTCGCGGTTAAAACGGGTTTGTCAGGACATTCCAGCACATACACAGGTTTGCACAAGCTTCACAGGACCTATACAGTGTTGAAAACTGCTTTCTCGATCTTTCCTAGCACTTAAACAGGCCTGCACGTGCTTCTCAGCACTTCCTCGACGGTGAATTCGGCTTTATCAGGTCATTCTAGCACATACACAGGCTTGCACAAGCTTCACAGGACATTCACAGTGGTGAAAACTGCTTTCTCAATCTTTGTTGGTACTTAAACAGGCCTGCACGTGCTTCACAGCACCTCATCGGCGGTTAAAACGGCTTTATCAGGTCTTTCCCGCACATACACTGGCTTGCACGAGCTTCACAGGACTTCCACTGTGGTGAAAATTGCTTTTTAGGTCTTTCCTGACACTTCAACAAGCTTCCACGTGATTCACAGCACCTTCTCGCGGTTAAAACGGGTTTGTCAGGTCATTCCAGCACATACACAGACTTGCACGAGCTTCACAGGACCTTCACAGTGGTGAAAACTGCTTTCTCAATCTTTGTTGGTACTTAAACAGGCCTGCACGTGGTTCACAGCACCTCATCGGAGGTGAAAACGGCTTCATCAAGTCTTTCCCGCACAAAGACAGGCTTGCACGAGCTTCACAGGGCCTCCACAGTCCTGGCACGTAAACAGGATTGCATGTGCTTCACAGCACCTTCTCGCAGTTAAGGCGAGTTTGTCAGGTCATTCCAGATCATACACAGGCTTGCACGAGCTTCACAGGACCTTTACAGTGGTCAAAACTGCTTTCTCAATCTTTCCTGCCACTTAAACAGGCCTGCACGTGCTTCACAGCACCTCATCGGCGGTTAAAACGGCTTTATCAGCTCTTTCCTGCACATACACAGGCTTGCACGAGCTTCACAGGACTTCCACTGTGGTGTAAACTGCTTTTTAGGTCTTTCCTGACACTTCAACAAGCTTCCACGTGATTCACAGCACCTTCTCGCGGTTAAAACGGGTTTGTCAGGACATTCCAGCACATACACAGGTTTGCACAAGCTTCACAGGACCTATACAGTGTTGAAAACTGCTTTCTCGATCTTTCCTAGCACTTAAACAGGCCTGCACGTGCTTCTCAGCACTTCCTCGACGGTGAATTCGGCTTTATCAGGTCATTCTAGCACATACACAGGCTTGCACAAGCTTCACAGGACCTTCACAGTGGTGAAAACTGCTTTCTCAATCATTGCTGACGCTTCAACAAGCCTCCAAGTGTTTCACAGCACCTCCTTGGCGGTGAAATCGGCTTTATCAGATCATTCCAGCACATACACAGGCTTGCACGAGCTTCACAGGACCTTCACTGTGGTTAAAACTGCTTTCTCAATCTTTGTTGGTACTTAAACAGGCCTACACGTGCTTCACTGCACCTCATCGGAGGTGAAAATGACTTTATCAGGTCTTTCCTGCACATAAATAGGCTTGCACGAGCTTCACAGGACATCCACAGTGGTTAAAATTGCTTTCTCAATCTTTCCTGACATTTCAACAAATCTCGAAGTGCTTCGCAGCACCTCATCGGCGGTTAAAGCGGCTTTATCAGGTATTTCCCGCACATACACAGGCTTGCACAAGCTTCACAGGAACTTCACAGTGGTGAAAACTGCTTTCTCAATCATTGCTGATGCTTCAACAAGCCTCCAAGTGTTTCACAGCACCTCCTTGGCGGTGAAATCGGCTTTATCAGATCATTCCAGCACATACACAGGCTTGCACGAGCTTCACAGGACCTTCACAGTGGTGAAAACTGCTTTCTCAATCTTTGTTGGTACTTAAACAGGCCTGCACGTGGTTCACAGCACCTCATCGGAGGTGAAAACGGCTTCATCAAGTCTTTCCGGCACAAAGACAGGCTTGCACGAGCTTCACAGGGCCTCCACAGTCCTGGCACGTAAACAGGATTGCATGTGCTTCATAGCACCTTTTCGCAGTTAAAGTGGGTTTGTCAGGTGATTCAAGAACATACACAGGCTTGCACGAGCTTCACAGGACCTTATAGTGGTCAAAACTGCTTTCTCAATCTTTCCTGGCACTTAAACAGGCCTGCACGTGCTTCACAGCACCTCATCGGCGGTTAAAACGGCTTTATCAGGTCTTTCCCGCACATACACTGGCTTGCACGAGCTTCACAGGAATTCCACTGTGGTGAAAATTGCTTTTTAGGTCTTTCCTGACACTTCAACAAGCTTCCACGTGATTCACAGCACCTTCTCGCGGTTAAAACGGGTTTGTCAGGTCATTCCAGCACATACACAGGCTTGCACGAGCTTCACAGGACCTTCACAGTGGTGAAAACTGCTTTCTCAATCTTCGTTGGTACTTAAACAGGCCTGCACGTGGTTCACAGCACCTCATCGGAGGTGAAAACGGCTTCATCAAGTCTTTCCCGCACAAAGACAGACTTGCACGAGCTTCACAGGGCCTCCACAGTCCTGGCACGTAAACAGGATTGCATGTGCTTCACAGCACCTTCTCGCAGTTAAGGCGAGTTTGTCAGGTCATTCCAGATCATACACAGGCTTGCACGAGCTTCACAGGACCTTTACAGTGGTCAAAACTGCTTTCTCAATCTTTCCTGCCACTTAAACCGGCCTGCACGTGCTTCACAGCACCTCATCGGCGGTTAAAACGGCTTTATCAGCTCTTTCCTGCACATACACAGGCTTGCACGAGCTTCACAGGACTTCCACTGTGGTGTAAACTGCTTTTTAGGTCTTTCCTGACACTTCAACAAGCTTCCACGTGATTCACAGCACCTTCTCGCGGTTAAAACGGGTTTGTCAGGACATTCCAGCACATACACAGGTTTGCACAAGCTTCACAGGACCTTTACAGTGTTGAAAACTGCTTTCTCGATCTTTCCTAGCACTTAAACAGGCCTGCACGTGCTTCTCAGCACTTCCTCGACGGTGAATTCGGCTTTATCAGGTCATTCTAGCACATACACAGGCTTGCACAAGCTTCACAGGACCTTCACAGTGGTGAAAACTGCTTTCTCAATCATTGCTGACGCTTCAACAAGCCTCCAAGTGTTTCAAAGCACCTCCTTGGCGGTGAAATCGGCTTTATCAGATCATTCCAGCACATACACAGGCTTGCACGAGCTTCACAGGACCTTCACTGTGGTGAAAACTGCTTTCTCAATCTTTGTTGGTACTTAAACAGGCCTACACGTGCTTCACTGCACCTCATCGGAGGTGAAAACGGCTTTATCAGGTCTTTCCTGCACATACATAAGCTTGCACGAGCTTCACAGGACATCCACAGTGGTTAAAATTGCTTTCTCAATCTTTCCTGACATTTCAACAAATCTCGAAGTGCTTCGCAGCACCTCATCGGCGGTTAAAGCGGCTTTATCAGGTCTTTCCCGCACATACACAGGCTTGCACAAGCTTCACAGGACCTTCACAGTGGTGAAAACTGCTTTCTCGATCTTTCCTAGCACTTAAACAGGCCTGCACGTGCTTCTCAGCACCTCCTCGGCGGTGAAATCGGCTTTATCAGATCATTCCAGCACATACACAGGCTTGCACGAGCTTCACAGGACCTTCACTGTGGTGAAAACTGCTTTCTCAATCTTTGTTGGTACTTAAACAGGCCTACACGTGCTTCACTGCACCTCATCGGAGGTGAAAACGGCTTTATCAGGTCTTTCCAGCACATACATAGGCTTGCACGAGCTTCACAGGACATCCACAGTGCTGAAAATGGCTTTTTAGATCCTTTCTGGCACTTCAACAAGCCTCCACGTTCTTCACAGCACTTTCTCGGCGGTTAAAACGGATTTGTCAGGCAATTTCAGCACAGACACAGGGTTGCACGAGCTTCACAGGACCTTCACAGTGGTCAAAACTGCTTTCTCAATCTTTCCTGGCACTTAAACAGGCCTGCACGTGCTTCACAGCACCCCATCGGCGGTTAAAACGGCTTTATCAGGTCTTTCCTGCACATACACAGGTTTTCACAAGCTTCACAGGACCTTTACAGTGGTGAAAACTGCTTTCTCGATCTTTCCTAGCACTTAAACAGGCCTGCACGTGGTTCTCAGCACTTCCTCGACGGCGAATTAGGCTTTATGAGGTCATTCTAGCACATACACAGGTTTGCACGAGCTTCACAGGACCTTCACAGTGGTGAAAACTGCTTTCTCAATCTTTCCAGACACTTCAACAAGCCTCCAAGTTCTTCACAGCACCTCATCGGCGGTTAAAACGGCTTTATCAGGTCTTTCCCGCACATACACAGGCTTGCACAAGCTTCACGGGACCTTCACAGTGGTGAAAACTGCTTTCTCAATCTTTGCTGACGCTTCAACAAGCCACCAAGTGTTTCATAGCACCTCCTCGGCGGTGAAATCGGCTTTATCAGATCATTCCAGCACATACACAGGCTTGCACGAGCTTCACAGGACCTTCACAGTGGTGAAAACTGCTTTCTCAATCTTTCCAGACACTTCAACAAGCCTCCAAGTTCTTCACAGCACCTCATCGAAGGTTAAAACGGCTTTATCAGGTCTTTCCCGCACATACACAGGCTTGCACAAGCTTCACGGGACCTTCACAGTGGTGAAAACTGCTTTCTCAATCTTTGCTGACGCTTCAACAAGCCTCCAAGTGTTTCATAGCACCTCCTCGGCGGTGAAATCGGCTTTATCAGATCATTCCAGCACATACACAGGCTTGCACGAGCTTCACAGGACCTTCACTGTGGTGAAAACTGCTTTCTCAATCTTTGTTGGTACTTAAACAGGCCTACACGTGCTTCACTGCACCTCATCGGAGGTGAAAACGGGTTTATCAGGTCTTTCCTGCACAAACATAGGCTTGCACCAGCTACGCAGGACATCCACAGTGATGAAAACGGCTTTTTAGATCCTTCCTGGCACTTCAACAAGCCTCCACGTTCTTCACAGGACTTTCTCAGTTGTTAAAACGGATTTGTCAGGTCATTTCAGCATAGACACAGGGTTGCACGAGCTTCACAGGACCTTCACAGAGGTGAAAACTGCTTTCTCAATCTTTGTTGGTACTTAAACAGGCCTGCACGTGGTTCACAGCACATCATCGGAGGTGATAACGGCTTTATCTGGTCTTTCCCGCACAGAGACAGGCTTGCACGAGCTTCACAGGGCCTCCACAGTCCTGGCACGTAAACAGGATTGCATATGCTTCACAGCACCTTCTCGCAGTTAAAGCGAGTTTGTCAGTTCATTCCAGAACATACACAGGCCTGCACGAGCTTCACAGGACCTTTACAGTGGTCAAAACTGCTTTCCCTATCTTTCCTGGCACTTAAACAGGCCTGCACGTGCTTCACAGCACCTCATCGGCGGTTAAAACGGCTTTATCAGGTCTTTCCTGCACATACACAGGCTTGCACGAGCTTCACAGGACTTCCACTGTGGTGTAAACTGCTTTTTAGGTCTTTCCTGACACTTCAACAAGCTTCCACGTGATTCACAGCACCTTCTCGCGGTTAAAACGGGTTTGTAAGGACATTCCAGAAGATACACATGTTTGCACAAGCTTCACAGGACCTTTACAGTGGTGAAAACTGCTTTCTCGATCTTTCCTAGCACTTAAACAGGCCTGCACGTGCTCCTCAGCACTTCCTCGACGGTCAATTCGGCTTTATCAGGTCATTCTAGCACATACACAGGTTTGCACGAGCTTCACAGGACCTTCACAGTGGTGCAAACTGCTTTCTCAATCTTTCCTGACACTTCAACAAACCTCCAAGTTCATCACAGCACCTCATCGGCGGTTAAAACGGCTTTATCAGGTATTTCCCGCACATACACAGGCTTGCACAAGCTTCACAGGACCTTCACAGTGGTGAAAACTGCTTTCTCAATCTTTGCTGATGCTTCAACAAGCCTTCAAGTGTTTCACAGCACCTCCTCGGCGGTGAAATCGGCTTTATCAGATCATTCCAGCACATACACAGGCTTGCACGAGCTTCACAGAACCTTCACTGTGGTGAAAACTGCTTTCTCAATCTTTGTTGGTACTTAAACAGGCCTACACGTGCTTCACTGCACCTCATCGGAGGTGAAAACGGCTTTATCAGGTCTTTCCTGCACATACATAGGCTTGCACGAGCTTCACAGGACATCCACAGTGCTTAAAACGGCTTTTTAGATCCTTCCTGGCACTTCAACAAGCCTCCACGTTCTTCACAGCACTTTCTCGGTGGTTAAAACGGATTTGTCAGGTCATTTCAGCACAGACACAGGGTTGCACGAGCTTCACTGGACCTTCACAGAGGTGAAAACTGCTTTCTCAATCTTTGTTGGTACTTAAACAGGCCTGCACGTGGTTCACAGCACATCATCGGAGGTGAAAACGGCTTTATCAGGTCTTTTCCGCACAAAGACAGGCTTGCACGAGCTTCACAGGGCTGCCACAGTCCTGGCACATAAACAGCATTGCATGTGCTTCACAGCAGCTTATCGGCGGTTAAAACGGCTTTATCAGCTAATTCCAGCACAGACCCAAACTTGCACGTGCTTCACAGGACCTTCTCAGAGGTGAAAACTGCTTTCTCAATCTTTGTTGGCAGTTAAACAGGCCTACACGTGCTTCACAGCACCTTATCGTCGGTTAAAACGGCTTTATCAGCTCATCCAGCACATACACAGGCCTGCACAAGCTTCGCAGGACCTTCAAAGTGGTGAAAACTGCTTTCTCAATCTTTCCTGACACTTCAACAAGTCTCCAAGTGCTTCACAGCACCTCTTTGGCGGTGAAATCGGCTTTATCAGATAATTACAGCACATACACAGGCTTGCAAGAGCTTCACAGGGTCTCCACAGTGGGGAAAAGTGTTTTCGATCATTCCCGGCACGTAAACAGGATTGCATGTGCTTCACAGCACCTTCTCACAGTTAAACCGGGTTTGTCAGGTCATTCAAGAACATACACAGGCTTGCACGAGCTTCACAGGACCTTCACAGTGGTGATAACTGCTTTCTCGATCTTTCTTGACACTTAAACACGCCAGCACGTGATTCATAGCAGGTTAAAACGGCTTTATCAGGTCTTTCCCGCACAAACACTGGCTTGCACAAGCTTCAGCTTCACAGGACCTTCACAGTGGTGAAAACTGCTTTCTAAATCTTTCCTGACACTTCAACAACCCATCCAAGTGCTTCACAGCACCTCCTCGCCGGTGAAATCGGATAATTCCAGTACATACACAGGCTTGCACGAGCTTCACAGGACTTCCACTGTGATGGAAACTGCTTTTTAGGTCTTTCCTGACACTTCAACAAGCTTCCACGTGATTCACAGGACCTTCACAGAGGTGAAAACTGCTTTCTCAATCTTTGATGGTAGTTAAACAGGCCTGCACGTTCTTCACAGCACCTTATCGGCGGTTAAAACGGCTTTATCAGCTCATTCCAGCACAGACACAGGCTTGCACGAGCTTCACAGGACCTTCACAGAGGTGAAAATTGCTTTCTCAATCTTTGTTGGTACTTAAACAGGCCTGCACGTGCTTCTCAGCACTTCCTCGACGGTGAATTCTGCTTTATCAGGTCAATCCAGCACATACACAGGCTTGCACAAGCTTCACAGGACATTCACAGTGGTGGAAACAGCTTTCTCAATCTTTGCTTACGCTTCAACAAGCCTCCAAGTGTTTCATAGCACCTCCTCGGCGGTGAAATCGGCTTTATCACATAATTCCAGCACATACACAGGCTTGCACGAGCTTCACAGGACCTTCACAGTGGTGAAAACTGCTTTCCCAACCTTTGTTGGTACTTAAACAGGCCTGCACGTGCTTCTCAGCACTTCCTAGACAGTGAATTCGGCTTAATCAGGTCTTTCCCGCACAAAGACAGGCTTGCACGAGCTTCACAGGGTTTCCACAGTGGGGAAAAGTGCTTTCGATCATTCCTGGCACGTAAACAGGATTGCATGTGCTTCATAGCACCTTCTCGCAGTTAAAGTGGGTTTGTCAGGTGATTCAAGAACATACACAGGCTTGCACGAGCTTCACAGGACCTTATAGTGGTCAAAACTGCTTTCTCAATCTTTCCTGGCACTTAAACAGGCCTGCACGTGCTTCACAGCACCTCATCGGCGGTTAAAACGGCTTTATCAGGTCTTTCCCGCACATACACTGGCTTGCACGAGCTTCACAGGACTTCCACTGTGGTGAAAATTGCTTTTTAGGTCTTTCCTGACACTTCAACAAGCTTCCACGTGATTCACAGCACCTTCTCGCGGTTAAAACGGGTTTGTCAGGTCATTCCAGATCATACACAGGCTTGCACGAGCTTCACAGGACCTTTACAGTGGTCAAAACTGCTTTCTCAATCTTTCCTGGCACTTAAACAGGCCTGCACGTGCTTCACAGCACCTCATCGGCGGTTAAAACGGCTTTATCAGCTCTTTCCTGCACATACACAGGCTTGCACGAGCTTCACAGGACTTCCACTGTGGTGTAAACTGCTTTTTAGGTCTTTCCTGACACTTCAACAAGCTTCCACGTGATTCACAGCACCTTCTCGCGGTTAAAACGGGTTTGTCAGGACATTCCAGCACATACACAGGTTTGCACAAGCTTCACAGGACCTATACAGTGTTGAAAACTGCTTTCTCGATCTTTCCTAGCACTTAAACAGGCCTGCACGTGCTTCTCAGCACTTCCTCGACGGTGAATTCGGCTTTATCAGGTCATTCTAGCACATACACAGGCTTGCACAAGCTTCACAGGACCTTCACAGTGGTGAAAACTGCTTTCTCAATCATTGCTGACGCTTCAACAAGCCTTCAAGTGTTTCACAGCACCTCCTTGGCGGTGAAATCGGCTTTATCAGATCATTCCAGCACATACACAGGCTTGCACGAGCTTCACAGGACCTTCACTGTGGTTAAAACTGCTTTCTCAATCTTTGTTGGTACTTAAACAGGCCTACACGTGCTTCACTGCACCTCATCGGAGGTGAAAACGGCTTTATCAGGTCTTTCCTGCACATACATAGGCTTGCACGAGCTTCACAGGACATCCACAGTGGTTAAAATTGCTTTCTCAATCTTTCCTGACATTTCAACAAATCTCGAAGTGCTTCGCAGCACCTCATCGGCGGTTAAAGCGGCTTTATCAGGTCTTTCCCGCACATACACAGGCTTGCACAAGCTTCACAGGAACTTCACAGTGGTGAAAACTGCTTTCTCAATCATTGCTGATGCTTCAACAAGCCTCCAAGTGTTTCACAGCACCTCCTTGGCGGTGAAATCGGCTTTATCAGATCATTCCAGCACATACACAGGCTTGCACGAGCTTCACAGGACCTTCACAGTGGTGAAAACTGCTTTCTCAATCTTTGTTGGTACTTAAACAGGCCTGCACGTGGTTCACAGCACCTCATCGGAGGTGAAAACGGCTTCATCAAGTCTTTCCGGCACAAAGACAGGCTTGCACGAGCTTCACAGGGCCTCCACAGTCCTGGCACGTAAACAGGATTGCATGTGCTTCATAGCACCTTTTCGCAGTTAAAGTGGGTTTGTCAGGTGATTCAAGAACATACACAGGCTTGCACGAGCTTCACAGGACCTTATAGTGGTCAAAACTGCTTTCTCAATCTTTCCTGGCACTTAAACAGGCCTGCACGTGCTTCACAGCACCTCATCGGCGGTTAAAACGGCTTTATCAGGTCTTTCCCGCACATACACTGGCTTGCACGAGCTTCACAGGAATTCCACTGTGGTGAAAATTGCTTTTTAGGTCTTTCCTGACACTTCAACAAGCTTCCACGTGATTCACAGCACCTTCTCGCGGTTAAAACGGGTTTGTCAGGTCATTCCAGCACATACACAGGCTTGCACGAGCTTCACAGGACCTTCACAGTGGTGAAAACTGCTTTCTCAATCTTCGTTGGTACTTAAACAGGCCTGCACGTGGTTCACAGCACCTCATCGGAGGTGAAAACGGCTTCATCAAGTCTTTCCCGCACAAAGACAGGCTTGCACGAGCTTCACAGGGCCTCCACAGTCCTGGCACGTAAACAGGATTGCATGTGCTTCACAGCACCTTCTCGCAGTTAAGGCGAGTTTGTCAGGTCATTCCAGATCATACACAGGCTTGCACGAGCTTCACAGGACCTTTACAGTGGTCAAAACTGCTTTCTCAATCTTTCCTGCCACTTAAACAGGCCTGCACGTGCTTCACAGCACCTCATCGGCGGTTAAAACGGCTTTATCAGCTCTTTCCTGCACATACACAGGCTTGCACGAGCTTCACAGGACTTCCACTGTGGTGTAAACTGCTTTTTAGGTCTTTCCTGACACTTCAACAAGCTTCCACGTGATTCACAGCACCTTCTCGCGGTTAAAACGGGTTTGTCAGGACATTCCAGCACATACACAGGTTTGCACAAGCTTCACAGGACCTTTACAGTGTTGAAAACTGCTTTCTCGATCTTTCCTAGCACTTAAACAGGCCTGCACGTGCTTCTCAGCACTTCCTCGACGGTGAATTCGGCTTTATCAGGTCATTCTAGCACATACACAGGCTTGCACAAGCTTCACAGGACCTTCACAGTGGTGAAAACTGCTTTCTCAATCATTGCTGACGCTTCAACAAGCCTCCAAGTGTTTCAAAGCACCTCCTTGGCGGTGAAATCGGCTTTATCAGATCATTCCAGCACATACACAGGCTTGCACGAGCTTCACAGGACCTTCACTGTGGTGAAAACTGCTTTCTCAATCTTTGTTGGTACTTAAACAGGCCTACACGTGCTTCACTGCACCTCATCGGAGGTGAAAACGGCTTTATCAGGTCTTTCCTGCACATACATAGGCTTGCACGAGCTTCACAGGACATCCACAGTGGTTAAAATTGCTTTCTCAATCTTTCCTGACATTTCAACAAATCTCGAAGTGCTTCGCAGCACCTCATCGGCGGTTAAAGCGGCTTTATCAGGTCTTTCCCGCACATACACAGGCTTGCACAAGCTTCACAGGACCTTCACAGTGGTGAAAACTGCTTTCTCGATCTTTCCTAGCACTTAAACAGGCCTGCATGTGCTTCTCAGCACCTCCTCGGCGGTGAAATCGGCTTTATCAGATCATTCCAGCACATACACAGGCTTGCACGAGCTTCACAGGACCTTCACTGTGGTGAAAACTGCTTTCTCAATCTTTGTTGGTACTTAAACAGGCCTACACGTGCTTCACTGCACCTCATCGGAGGTGAAAACGGCTTTATCAGGTCTTTCCAGCACATACATAGGCTTGCACGAGCTTCACAGGACATCCACAGTGCTGAAAATGGCTTTTTAGATCCTTTCTGGCACTTCAACAAGCCTCCACGTTCTTCACAGCACTTTCTCGGCGGTTAAAACGGATTTGTCAGGCAATTTCAGCACAGACACAGGGTTGCACGAGCTTCACAGGACCTTCACAGTGGTCAAAACTGCTTTCTCAATCTTTCCTGGCACTTAAACAGGCCTGCACGTGCTTCACAGCACCCCATCGGCGGTTAAAACGGCTTTATCAGGTCTTTCCTGCACATACACAGGTTTTCACAAGCTTCACAGGACCTTTACAGTGGTGAAAACTGCTTTCTCGATCTTTCCTAGCACTTAAACAGGCCTGCACGTGGTTCTCAGCACTTCCTCGACGGCGAATTAGGCTTTATGAGGTCATTCTAGCACATACACAGGTTTGCACGAGCTTCACAGGACCTTCACAGTGGTGAAAACTGCTTTCTCAATCTTTCCAGACACTTCAACAAGCCTCCAAGTTCTTCACAGCACCTCATCGGCGGTTAAAACGGCTTTATCAGGTCTTTCCCGCACATACACAGGCTTGCACAAGCTTCACGGGACCTTCACAGTGGTGAAAACTGCTTTCTCAATCTTTGCTGACGCTTCAACAAGCCACCAAGTGTTTCATAGCACCTCCTCGGCGGTGAAATCGGCTTTATCAGATCATTCCAGCACATACACAGGCTTGCACGAGCTTCACAGGACCTTCACAGTGGTGAAAACTGCTTTCTCAATCTTTCCAGACACTTCAACAAGCCTCCAAGTTCTTCACAGCACCTCATCGAAGGTTAAAACGGCTTTATCAGGTCTTTCCCGCACATACACAGGCTTGCACAAGCTTCACGGGACCTTCACAGTGGTGAAAACTGCTTTCTCAATCTTTGCTGACGCTTCAACAAGCCTCCAAGTGTTTCATAGCACCTCCTCGGCGGTGAAATCGGCTTTATCAGATCATTCCAGCACATACACAGGCTTGCACGAGCTTCACAGGACCTTCACTGTGGTGAAAACTGCTTTCTCAATCTTTGTTGGTACTTAAACAGGCCTACACGTGCTTCACTGCACCTCATCGGAGGTGAACACGGGTTTATCAGGTCTTTCCTGCACAAACATAGGCTTGCACCAGCTACGCAGGACATCCACAGTGATGAAAACGGCTTTTTAGATCCTTCCTGGCACTTCAACAAGCCTCCACGTTCTTCACAGGACTTTCTCAGTTGTTAAAACGGATTTGTCAGGTCATTTCAGCATAGACACAGGGTTGCACGAGCTTCACAGGACCTTCACAGAGGTGAAAACTGCTTTCTCAATCTTTGTTGGTACTTAAACAGGCCTGCACGTGGTTCACAGTACATCATCGGAGGTGATAACGGCTTTATCTGGTCTTTCCCGCACAGAGACAGGCTTGCACGAGCTTCACAGGGCCTCCACAGTCCTGGCACGTAAACAGGATTGCATATGCTTCACAGCACCTTCTCGCAGTTAAAGCGAGTTTGTCAGTTCATTCCAGAACATACACAGGCCTGCACGAGCTTCACAGGACCTTTACAGTGGTCAAAACTGCTTTCCCTATCTTTCCTGGCACTTAAACAGGCCTGCACGTGCTTCACAGCACCTCATCGGCGGTTAAAACGGCTTTATCAGGTCTTTCCTGCACATACACAGGCTTGCACGAGCTTCACAGGACTTCCACTGTGGTGTAAACTGCTTTTTAGGTCTTTCCTGACACTTCAACAAGCTTCCACGTGATTCACAGCACCTTCTCGCGGTTAAAACGGGTTTGTAAGGACATTCCAGAAGATACACATGTTTGCACAAGCTTCACAGGACCTTTACAGTGGTGAAAACTGCTTTCTCGATCTTTCCTAGCACTTAAACAGGCCTGCACGTGCTCCTCAGCACTTCCTCGACGGTCAATTCGGCTTTATCAGGTCATTCTAGCACATACACAGGTTTGCACGAGCTTCACAGGACCTTCACAGTGGTGCAAACTGCTTTCTCAATCTTTCCTGACACTTCAACAAACCTCCAAGTTCATCACAGCACCTCATCGGCGGTTAAAACGGCTTTATCAGGTATTTCCCGCACATACACAGGCTTGCACAAGCTTCACAGGACCTTCACAGTGGTGAAAACTGCTTTCTCAATCTTTGCTGATGCTTCAACAAGCCTTCAAGTGTTTCACAGCACCTCCTCGGCGGTGAAATCGGCTTTATCAGATCATTCCAGCACATACACAGGCTTGCACGAGCTTCACAGGACCTTCACTGTGGTGAAAACTGCTTTCTCAATCTTTGTTGGTACTTAAACAGGCCTACACGTGCTTCACTGCACCTCATCGGAGGTGAAAACGGCTTTATCAGGTCTTTCCTGCACATACATAGGCTTGCACGAGCTTCACAGGACATCCACAGTGCTTAAAACGGCTTTTTAGATCCTTCCTGGCACTTCAACAAGCCTCCACGTTCTTCACAGCACTTTCTCGGTGGTTAAAACGGATTTGTCAGGTCATTTCAGCACAGACACAGGGTTGCACGAGCTTCACTGGACCTTCACAGAGGTGAAAACTGCTTTCTCAATCTTTGTTGGTACTTAAACAGGCCTGCACGTGGTTCATAGCACATCATCGGAGGTGAAAACGGCTTTATCAGGTCTTTTCCGCACAAAGACAGGCTTGCACGAGCTTCACAGGGCTGCCACAGTCCTGGCACATAAACAGCATTGCATGTGCTTCACAGCAGCTTATCGGCGGTTAAAACGGCTTTATCAGCTAATTCCAGCACAGACCCAAACTTGCACGTGCTTCACAGGACCTTCTCAGAGGTGAAAACTGCTTTCTCAATCTTTGTTGGCAGTTAAACAGGCCTACACGTGCTTCACAGCACCTTATCGTCGGTTAAAACGGCTTTATCAGCTCATCCAGCACATACACAGGCCTGCACAAGCTTCGCAGGACCTTCAAAGTGGTGAAAACTGCTTTCTCAATCTTTCCTGACACTTCAACAAGTCTCCAAGTGCTTCACAGCACCTCTTTGGGGGTGAAATCGGCTTTATCAGATAATTACAGCACATACACAGGCTTGCAAGAGCTTCACAGGGTCTCCACAGTGGGGGAAAGTGTTTTCGATCATTCCCGGCACGTAAACAGGATTGCATGTGCTTCACAGCACCTTCTCACAGTTAAACCGGGTTTGTCAGGTCATTCAAGAACATACACAGGCTTGCACGAGCTTCACAGGACCTTCACAGTGGTGATAACTGCTTTCTCGATCTTTCTTGACACTTAAACACGCCAGCACGTGATTCATAGCAGGTTAAAACGGCTTTATCAGGTCTTTCCCGCACAAACACTGGCTTGCACAAGCTTCAGCTTCACAGGACCTTCACAGTGGTGAAAACTGCTTTCTAAATCTTTCCTGACACTTCAACAACCCATCCAAGTGCTTCACAGCACCTCCTCGCCGGTGAAATCGGATAATTCCAGTACATACACAGGCTTGCACGAGCTTCACAGGACTTCCACTGTGATGGAAACTGCTTTTTAGGTCTTTCCTGACACTTCAACAAGCTTCCACGTGATTCACAGGACCTTCACAGAGGTGAAAACTGCTTTCTCAATCTTTGATGGTAGTTAAACAGGCCTGCACGTTCTTCACAGCACCTTATCGGCGGTTAAAACGGCTTTATCAGCTCATTCCAGCACAGACACAGGCTTGCACGAGCTTCACAGGACCTTCACAGAGGTGAAAATTGCTTTCTCAATCTTTGTTGGTACTTAAACAGGCCTGCACGTGCTTCTCAGCACTTCCTCGACGGTGAATTCTGCTTTATCAGGTCAATCCAGCACATACACAGGCTTGCACAAGCTTCACAGGACATTCACAGTGGTGGAAACAGCTTTCTCAATCTTTGCTTACGCTTCAACAAGCCTCCAAGTGTTTCATAGCACCTCCTCGGCGGTGAAATCGGCTTTATCACATAATTCCAGCACATACACAGGCTTGCACGAGCTTCACAGGACCTTCACAGTGGTGAAAACTGTTTTCCCAACCTTTGTTGGTACTTAAACAGGCCTGCACGTGCTTCTCAGCACTTCCTAGACAGTGAATTCGGCTTAATCAGGTCTTTCCCGCACAAAGACAGGCTTGCACGAGCTTCACAGGGTTTCCACAGTGGGGAAAAGTGCTTTCGATCATTCCTGGCACGTAAACAGGATTGCATGTGCTTCACAGCACCTTCTCGTAGTTAAACCGGGTTTGTCAGGTCATTCCAGAACATACACCGGCTTGCACAAGCTTCACAGGACCTTCACAGTGGTGAAAACTGCTTTCTCAATCTTTGCTGACGCTTCAACAAGCCTCCAAGTGTTTCACAGCACCTCCTCGGCGGTGAAATCAGCTTTATCACATAATTCCAGCACATACACAGGCTTGCACGAGCTTCACAGGAGCTTCACAGTGGTGAAAACTGCTTTCCCAATCTTTGTTGGTACTAAAACAGTCCTACACGTGCTTCACAGCACCTCAATCTTTGTTGGTAGTTAAACAGGCCTGCACGTTCTTCACAGCAACATATCGGCGGTTAAAAAGGCATTATCAGCTCATTCCAGCACAGACACAGGCTTGCACGAGCTTCACAGGACCTTCACAGAGGTGAAAACTGCTTTCTCAATCTTTGTTGGTACTTAAACAGGCCTGCACGTGCTTCTCAGCACTTCCTAGACGGTGAATTCTGCTTTATCAGATCAATCCAGCACATACACAGGCTTGCACAAGCTTCACAGGACCTTCACAGTGGTGAAAACTGCTTTCTCAATCTTTGCTGACGCTTCAACAAGCCTGCACGTGCTTCTCAGCACTTCCTCGACGTTGAATTCGGCTTTATCAGGTCATTCTAGCACATACACAGGCTTGCACGAGCTTCACAGGACCTTCACAGTGGTGAAAACTGCTTTCTCAATCTTTGTTGGTACTTAAACAGGCCTACACGTGCTTCACAGTACCTCATAGGAGGTGAAAACGACCTTATCAGGTCTTTCCCGCACAAAGACAGCCTTTCACGAGCTTCACATGGTCTCCACAGTGGGGAAAAGTGATTTCGATCATTCCTGGCACGTAAACAGGATTGCATGTGCTTCACAGCACCTTCTCGCAGTTAAACCGGGTTTGTCAGGTCATTCCAGAACATACACAGGCTTGCACGAGCTCCACAGGACTTTCACAGTGGTGAAAACTACTTTCTCAATCTTTCTCGGCACTTAAACACGCCAGCACGACCTCATCGGCGGTTAAAACGGCATTATCAGGTCCTTCCCGCACATACACAGGCTTGCACGAGCTTCACAGGACTTCCACAGTGGAGAAAACTGCTTTCTCAATCTTTGCTGACGCTTAAACAAGCCTCCAAGTGTTTCATAGCACCTCCTCGACAGTGAAATCGGATTTATCAGATCATTCCAGCACATACACAGGCTTACACATGCTTCACAGGACCTTCACAGCGGTGAAAACTGCTTTCTCAATCTTTCCTGACACTTCAATAAGCCTCCAAGTGCTTCACAGCACCACCTCGCCGGTCAAATCGGCTTTATCAGATCATTCCAGCACATGCACAGGCTTGCACGAGCTACACAGGACTTCCACTGTGGTGAAAACTGCTTTTTAGGTCTTTCCTGACATTTCAACAAGCTTCCACGTGATTCACAGCACCTTCTCGCGGTTCAAACGGGTTTGTCAGGTCATTCCAGCACATACACAGGCTTGCACGAGCTTCACAGGACCTTCACAGTGGTGAAAACTGCTTTCTCAACCTTTCTTGGCACTTAAACACGCCAGCACGTGATTCACAGCACCTCATCGGCGCTGAAAACGGCTTTATCAGGTCTTTCCCGCACATCCACAGGCTTGCACGAGCTTCACAGGACATCCACAGTGCTGAAAACGGCTTTTTAGATCCTTCCTGGCACTTCAACAAGCCTCCACGTTCTTCACAGCACGTTCTCGGTGGTTAAAACGGATTTGTCAGGTCATTTCAGAACAGACACAGGCTTGCACGACTTCACAGGACCTTCACAGATGTGAAAACCGCTTTCTCAATCTTTCTTGCCACTTAAACACGTCATCACGTGATTCACAGCAACTCATCGGCGGTTAAAACGGCTTGATCAGGTCTTTCCTGCACATACACAGGCTTGCACAACCTTCACAGGACCTTCACAGTGGTGTAAAATGCTTTCTCAATCTTTCCTGACACTTCAATAAGCCTCCAAGTGCTTCACAGCACCTCCTCGCCGGTGAAATCGGCTTTATCATATCATTCCAGCACATGCACAGGCTTGCACGAGCTTCACAGGACTTCCACTGTGGTGAAAACTGCTTTTTAGGTCTTTCCTGACACTTCAACAAGCTTCCACGTGATTCACAGCACCTTCTCGCGGTTAAAACGGGTTTTGTAAGGTCTTTCCAGCACATACACAGGCGTGCACCAGCTTCACAGGACCTTCACAGTGGTGAAAACTGCTTTCTCAATCGTTGTTTGTACTTAAACAGGCCTTCACGTGCTTCACAGCGCCTTATCGGCGGATAAAACGGCTTTATCAGGTCTTTCCCGCACATACACAGGCTTTCACGAGCTTCACAGGACATCCACAGTGCTGAAAACGGCTTTTTAGATCCTTCCTGGCACTTCAACAAGCCTCCACGTTCTTCACAGCACTTTCTCAGCGGTTAAAACGGATTTGACAGGTAATTTCAGCACAGACACAGGGTTGCACGAGCTTCACAGGACCTTCACAGTGGTGAAAACTGCTTTCTCAATCTTTGCTGACGCTTCAACTAGCCTCCAAGTGTTTCACAGCACCTCATCGGCGGTGAAATCGGCTTTATCAGATAATTCCAGAACATACACAGGCTTGCACGAGCTTCACAGGACCTTCACAGTGGTGAAAACTGCTTTCCCAATCTTTGTTGGTACTTAAACAGGCCTGCACGTGCTTCTCGGCACTTCCTCGACGGTGAATTCGGCTTTATCAGGTCATTCTAGCACATACACAGGCTTGCACGAGCTTCACAGGACCTTCACAGTGGTGAAAACTGCTTTCTCAATCTTTGTTGGTACTTAAACAGGCCTACACGTGCTTCACAGCACCACATCGGAGGTGAAAACGGCTTTATCAGGTCTTTCCCGCACAAAGACAGGCTTGCACGAGCTTCACAGGGTCTCCACAGTGGGGAAAAGTGCTTTCGATCATTCCTGGCACGTAAACAGGATTGCATGTGCTTCACAGCACCTTCTCGCAGCTAAACCGTGTTTGTCAGGTCATTCCAGAACATACACAGGCTTGCACGAGCTTCACAGGACCTTCACAGTGGTGAAAACTGCTTTCTCAATCTTTCTTGACACTTAAACACGCCAGAACGTGATTCACAGCACCTCATCGGCGGTTAAAACGGCTTTATCAGGTCTTTCCCGCACATACACCGGCTTGCACAAGCTTCACAGGACCTTCACCATGGTGAAAACTTCTTTCTCAATCTTCCCTGACACTTCAACAAGCATCCAAGTTCTTCAGAGCACCTCCTCGGCGGTGAAATCGGCTTTATCAGATCATTCCAGCACATGCACAGGCTTGCACCAGCTTCACAGGACTTCCACTGTGGTGAAAACTGCTTTTTAGATCTTTCCTGCCACTTCAACAAGCTTCCACGTGATTCACAGCACCTTCTCGCGGTTCAAACGGGTTTGTCAGGGCATTCCAGCACATACACAGGCTTGCACGAGCTTCACAGGACCTTCACAGTGGTGAAAACTGCTTTCTCAATCTTTGTTGGTACTTAAACAGGCCTGCAAGTGGTTCACAGCACCTCATCGGAGGTGAAAACGGCTTCATCAAGTCTTTCCGGCACAAAGACAGGCAAGCACGAGCTTCACAGGACATCCACAGTGCTGAAAACGGCTTTTGAGATCCTTTCTGGCACTTCAACAAGCCTCCACGTTCTTCACAGCACGTTCTCGGTGGTGAAAACCGATTTGTCAGGTCATTTCAGCACAGACACAGGCTTGCACGAGCTTCGCAGGACCTTCACAGAGGTGAAAACTGCTTTCTCAATCTTTCTTGGCACTTAAACTCGACAGCACGTGATTCACAGCACCTCATCGGCGGTTAAAACGGCTTTATCAGGTCTTTCCCGCACATACACAGGCTTGCACAAGCTTCACAGGACCTTCACAGTGGTGAAAACTGCTTTCTCAATCTTTGCTGACACTTCAACAAGCCTCGAAGTGCTTCACAGCACCTCCTGGACGGTGAAATCGGCTTTATCAGATCATTCCAACACATGCACAGTTTTGAACGAGCTTCACAGGACTTCCACTGTGGTGAAAACTGCTTTTTAGGTCTTTCCTGACACTTCAACAAGCTTCCACGTGATTCACAGCACCTTCTCGCGGTTCAAACGGTTTTGTCAGGTCATTCCAGCACATATACAGGCTTGCACGAGCTTCACAGGACCTTCACAGTGGTGAAAACTGCTTTCTCAATCTTTCTTGGCACTTAAACACGCCAGCACGTGATTCACAGCACCTTATCGGCGGTGAAAACGGCTTTATCAGGTCTTTCCCGCACATCCACAGGCTTGCACGAGCTTCACAGGACATCCACAGTGCTGAAAACGGCTTTTTAGATCCTTCCTGGCAATTCAACAAGCCTCCACGTTCTTCACAGAACGTTCTCGGTGGTTAAAACGGATTTGTCAGGTCATTCAGCACAGACACAGGCTTGCACGAGCTTCACAGGACCTTCACAGAGGTGAAAACTGCTTTCTCAATCTTTCTTGGCACTTCAACAAGCCTCCAAGTGCTTCACAGCACCTCCTCGGCGGTGAAATCGACTTTATCAGATCGTTCCAGCACATGCAGAGGTTTGAATGAGCTTCACAGGACTTCCACTGTGGTGAAAACTTCTTTTTAGGTCTTTCCTGACACTTCAACAAGCTTCCACGTGATTCACAGCACCTTCTCGCGGTTCAAACCGGTTTGTCAGGTCATTCCATCACATACACAGGCTTGCACGAGCTTCACAGGACCTCCACAGTGGTGAAAACTGCTTTCTCAATCTTTGTTGGTACTTAAACAGGCCTGCACGTGCTTCACAGCACCTTATCGGCGGTTAAAACGGCTTTATCTGGTCTTTCGTGCACATCCACAGGCTTGCACGAGCTTCACAGGACATCCATAGTGCTGAAAACGGCTTTTTAGATTCTTCCTGGCACTTCAACAAGCCTCCACGTTCTTCACAGCACTTTCTCAGCGGTTAAAACGGATTTGACAGGTAATTTCAGCACAGACACAGGGTTGCACGAGCTTCACAGGACCTTCACAGTGGTGAAAACTGCTTTCTCAATCTTTGCTGACGCTTCAACTAGCCTCCAAGTGTTTCACAGCACCTCATCGGCGGTGAAATCGGCTTTATCAGATAATTCCAGAACATACACAGGCTTGCACGAGCTTCACAGGACCTTCACAGTGGTGAAAACTGCTTTCCCAATCTTTGTTGGTACTTAAACAGGCCTGCACGTGCTTCTCGGCACTTCCTCGACGGTGAATTCGGCTTTATCAGGTCATTCTAGCACATACACAGGCTTGCACGAGCTTCACAGGACCTTCACAGTGGTGAAAACTGCTTTCTCAATCTTTGTTGGTACTTAAACAGGCCTACACGTGCTTCACAGCACCACATCGGAGGTGAAAACGGCTTTATCAGGTCTTTCCCGCACAAAGACAGGCTTGCACGAGCTTCACAGGGTCTCCACAGTGGGGAAAAGTGCTTTCGATCATTGCTGGCACGTAAACAGGATTGCATGTGCTTCACAGCACCTTCTCGCAGCTAAACCGTGTTTGTCAGGTCATTCCAGAACATACACAGGCTTGCACGAGCTTCACAGGACCTTCACAGTGGTGAAAACTGCTTTCTCAATCTTTCTTGACACTTAAACACGCCAGAACGTGATTCACAGCACCTCATCGGCGGTTAAAACGGCTTTATCAGGTCTTTCCCGCACATACACCGGCTTGCACAAGCTTCACAGGACCTTCACCATGGTGAAAACTGCTTTCTCAATCTTCCCTGACACTTCAACAAGCATCCAAGTTCTTCAGAGCACCTCCTCGGCGGTGAAATCGGCTTTATCAGATCATTCCTGCACATGCACAGGCTTGCACCAGCTTCACAGGACTTCCACCGTGGTGAAAACTGCTTTTTAGATCTTTCCTGCCACTTCAACAAGCTTCCACGTGATTCACAGCACCTTCTCGCGGTTCAAACGGGTTTGTCAGGGCATTCCAGCACATACACAGGCTTGCACGAGCTTCACAGGACCTTCACAGTAGTGAAAACTGCTTTCTCAATCTTTGTTGGTACTTAAACAGGCCTGCAAGTGGTTCACAGCACCTCATCGGAGGTGAAAACGGCTTCATCAAGTCTTTCCGGCACAAAGACAGGCAAGCACGAGCTTCACAGGACATCCACAGTGCTGAAAACGGCTTTTGAGATCCTTCCTGGAACTTCAACAAGCCTCCATGTTCTTCACAGCACGTTCTCGGTGGTGAAAACCGATTTGTCAGGTCATTTCAGCACAGACACAGGCTTGCACGAGCTTCGCAGGACCTTCACAGAGGTGAAAACTGCTTTCTCAATCTTTCTTGGCACTTAAACTCGACAGCACGTGATTCACAGCACCTCATCGGCGGTTAAAACGGCTTTATCAGGTCTTTCCCGCACATACACAGGCTTGCACAAGCTTCACAGGACCTTCACAGTGGTTAAAACTGCTTTCTCAATCTTTCCTAGCACTTAAACAGGCCAGCACGTGCTTCTCAGCACTTCCTCGATGGTGAATTCGGCTTTATCAGGTCAATCGAGCACATACACAGGCTTGCAGAAGCTTCAGAGGACCTTCACAGTGGTGAAAACTGCTTTCTGAATCTTTGCTGACGTTTCAACAAGCCTCCAAGTGTTTCACAGCACTTCCTCGGCGGTTAAATCGGCTTTATCAGATCATTCCAGCACATACACAGGCTTTAGCGAGCTGCACAGGACCTTCACAGAGGTGAAAACTGCTTTCTCAATCTTTCCTGACACTACAACAAACCTCCAAGTGCTTCACAGCACCTCATGGGCGGTTAAAACGGCTTTATCAGGTCTTTCCCGTACATACACAGGCTTGCACAAGCTTCACAGGACCTTCACAGTGGTGAAAACTGCTTTCTCAATCTTTGCTGACGCTTCAACAAGCCTCCAAGTGTTTCACAGCACCTCCTCGGCGGTGAATTCGGCTTTATCAGATCATCCCATCACATACACAGGCTTGCACGAGCTTCACAGGACATTCACAGTGGTGGAAACTGCTTTCTCAATGTTTGTTAGTACTTAAACCGGCCTGCACGTGCTTCTCAGCACTTCCTCGATGGTGAATTCGGCTGTATCAGGGCATTCCAGCACATACACAGGCTTGCACGAGCTTCACAGGACCTTCACAGTGGTGAAAACCGCTTTTTCAATCTTTGTTGGTACTTAAACAGGCCTGAACATGCTTCACAGCACCATATCGGCGGTTAAAACGGCTTTATCAGGTTTTTCCTGCACAGACACAGGCTTGCACGAGCTTCACAGGACCTGCACAGAGGTGAAAACTGCTTTCTCAACCTTTGTTGGTACTTAAACAGGCCTGCACGTGCTTCTCAGCACTACCTCGACGGTGAATTCTGCTTTATCAGGTCAATCCAGCACATACACAGGCTTGCACAAGCTTCACAGGACCTTCACAGTGGTGAAAACTGCTTTCTCAATCTTTGCTGACGCTTCAACAAGCCTCCAAGTGTTTCACAGCACCTCTTCGGCGGTGAATTCGGCTTTATCAGATAATTCCAGAACATACACAGGCTTGCACGAGCTTCACAGGACCTTCACAGTGGTGAAAACTGCTTTCCCAATCTTTGTTGGTACTTAAACAGGCCTGCACGTGCTTCTCGGCACTTCCTCAACGGTGAATTCGGCTTTATCAGGTCATTCTAGCACATACACAGGCTTGCACGAGCTTCACAGGACCTTCACAGTGGTGAAAACTGCTTTCTCAATCTTTGTTGGTACTTAAAGAGGCCTACACGTGCTTCACAGCACCACATCGGAGGTGAAAACGGCTTTATCAGGTCTTTCCCGCACAAAGACAGGCTTGCACGAGCTTCACAGGGTCTCCACAGTGGGGAAAAGTGCTTTCGATCATTCCTGGCACGTAAACAGGATTGCATGTGCTTCACAGCACCTTCTCGCAGCTAAACCGTGTTTGTGAGGTCATTCCAGAACATACACAGGCTTGCACGAGCTTCACAGGACCTTCACAGTGGTGAAAACTGCTTTCTCAATCTTTCTTGACACTTAAACACGCCAGAACGTGATTCACAGCACCTCATCGGCGGTTAAAACGGCTTTATCAGGTCTTTCCCGCACATACACCGGCTTGCACAAGCTTCACAGGACCTTCACCATGGTGAAAACTGCTTTCTCAATCTTCCCTGACACTTCAACAAGCATCCAAGTTCTTCAGAGCACCTCCTCGGCGGTGAAATCGGCTTTATCAGATCATTCCAGCACATGCACAGGCTTGCACCAGCTTCACAGGACTTCCACTGTGGTGAAAACTGCTTTTTAGATCTTTCCTGCCACTTCAACAAGCTTCCACGTGATTCACAGCACCTTCTCGCGGTTCAAACGGGTTTGTCAGGGCATTCCAGCACATACACAGGCTTGCACGAGCTTCACAGGACCTTCAGTGGTGAAAACTGCTTTCTCAATCTTTCCTGACACTACAACAAACCTCCAAGTGCTTCACAGCACCTCATGGGCGGTTAAAACGGCTTTATCAGGTCTTTCCCGTACATACACAGGCTTGCACAAGCTTCACAGGACCTTCACAGTGGTGAAAACTGCTTTCTCAATCTTTGCTGACGCTTCAACAAGCCTCCAAGTGTTTCACAGCACCTCCTCGGCGGTGAATTCGGCTTTATCAGATCATCCCATCACATACACAGGCTTGCACGAGCTTCAAAGGACCTTCACAGTGGTGGAAACTGCTTTCTCAATGTTTGTTAGTACTTAAACCGGCCTGCACGTGCTTCTCAGCACTTCCTCGATGGTGAATTCGGCTGTATCAGGGCATTCCAGCACATACACAGGCTTGCACGAGCTTCACAGGACCTTCACAGTGGTGAAAACCGCTTTTTCAATCTTTGTTGGTACTTAAACAGGCCTGAACATGCTTCACAGCACCTTATCGGCGGTTAAAACGGCTTTATCAGGTCTTTCCTGCACAGACACAGGCTTGCACGAGCTTCACAGGACCTTCACAGAGGTGAAAACTGCTTTCTCAATCTTTGTTGGTACTTAAACAGGCCTGCACGTGCTTCTCAGCACTACCTCGACGGTGAATTCTGCTTTATCAGGTCAATCCAGCACATACACAGGCTTGCACAAGCTTCACAGGACCTTCACAGTGGTGAAAACTGCTTTCTCAATCTTTGCTGACGCTTCAACAAGCCTCCAAGTGTTTCACAGCACCTCTTCGGCGGTGAATTCGGCTTTATCAGATAATTCCAGAACATACACAGGCTTGCACGAGCTTCACAGGACCTTCACAGTGGTGAAAACTGCTTTCCCAATCATTTTTGGTACTTAAACAGGCTTGCACGTGCTTCTCGGCACTTCCTCGATGGTGAATTCGGCCTTATCAGGTCATTGTAGCACATCCACATGCTTGCACGAGCTTCACAGGACCTTCACAGTGGTGAAAACTGCTTTCTCAATCTTTGTTGGTACTTAAACAGGCCTACACGTGCTTCACAGCACCTCATCGGAGGTGAAAACGGCTTTATCAGGTCTTTACCGCACAAAGACAGGCTTGCACGAGCTTCACAGGGTCTCCACAGTGGGGAAAAGTGCTTTCGATCATTCCTGGCACGTAAACAGGATTGCATGAGCTTCACAGCACCTTCTTGCAGTTAAACCGGGTTTGTCAGGTCATTCCAGAAAATACACAGGCTTGCACGAGCTTCACAGGACTTCCACTGTGGTGAAAACTGCTTTCTCAATCTTTGTTGGTACTTAAACAGGCCTGCACGTGGTTCACAGCACATCATCGTAGGTGAAAACGGCTTCATCAGGTCTTTCCCGCACAAAGACAGGCTTGCACGAGCTTCATAGGGCCTTCACAGTCCTGGCACGTAAACAGGATTGCATGTGCTTCACAGCACCTTCTCGCAGTTAATGCGGGTTTGTCAGGTGATTCCAGAACATACACAGGCTTGCACGAGCTTCACAGCACCTTTGCAGTTGTCAAAACTGCTTTCTCAATCTTTCCTGGCACTTAAACAGGCCTGCACGTGCTTCACAGCACCTCATCGGCGGTTAAAACGGCTTTATCAGGTCTTTCCCGCACATACATAGGCTTGCACGAGCTTCACAGGACTTCCACTGTTGTGAAAACTGCTTTTTAGGTCTTTCCTGACACTTCAACATGCTTCCACGTGATTCACAGCACCTTCTCGCGGTTAAAACGGGTTTGTCAGCACTGCAAAAACAAAGTTGTTATTTTAGCTAAGTATTTGGTTACTACAGTTGCGTGACTATCCTTACTGTGCAAGTTTTATGAATGCACTGCTGGAAATGAATTCATGCAGTGGGAGCTGATACTTGAATCAACTTTACTAGCCTCCTACAAAATGTTTGACAAGCACATTTTATGAAATAGCGTAGGAAGGACAGTCACGCAATTGTAGTAACCAAATAATTAGTAAAAACAACAATTTTGTTTTTACAGTGAGGACATTCCAGCACATACACAGGTTTGCACAAGCTTCACAGGACCTTTACAGTGATGAAAACTGCTTTCTCGATCTTTCCTAGCACTTAAACAGGCCTGCACGTGCTCCTCAGCACTTCCTCGACGGTTAATTCGGCTTTATCAGGTCAATCCAGCACATACACAGGCTTGCACAAGCTTCACAGGACTTTCACAGTGGTGAAAACTGCTTTCTCAATCTTTGCTGACGCTTCAACAAGCCTCCAAGTGTATCACAGCACCTCCTCGGCGGTGAAATCGGATTTACCAGATAATTCCAGCACATACACAGGCTTGCACGAGCTTCACAGGACCTTCACAGTGGTGAAAACTGCTTTCTCAATCTTTGTTGGCACTTAAACAGGCTTGCCACGTGCTTCTGAGCACTTCCTCGACGGTGAATTCGGCTTTATCAGGTCATTCTAGCACATACACAGGCTTGCACGAGCTTCACAGGACCTTCACAGTGGTGAAAACTGCTTTCTCAATCTTTCCTGATACTTCAACAAACCTCCAAGTGCATCACAGCACCTGATCGGTGATTTAAACGGCTTTATCAGGTCTTTCCCGCACATACACAGGCTTTCACAAGCTTCAGAGGACCTTCACAGTGGTGAAAACTGCTTTCTCAATCTTTGCTGACGCTTCAACAAGTCTCCAAGTGTTTCACAGCACCTCCTCGGCGGTGAAATCGGCTTTATCAGATCATTCCAGCACATACACAGGCTTGCATGAGCCTCACAGGACCTTCACAGTGGTGAAAACTGCTTTCTCAATCTTTCCTGACACTTCAACAAACCTCCAAGTGCTTCACAGCTCCTCATCGGCTGTTAAAATGGCTTTATCAGGTCTTTCCCGCACATACACAGGCTTGCACAAGCTTCACAGGACCTTCTCAGTGGTGAAAACTGCTTTCTCAATCTTTGCTGACGCTTCAACAAGCCTCCAAGTGTTTCACAGCACCTCCTCGGCGGTGAAATCGGCTTTATCAGATCATTCCAGGACATACACAGGCTTGCACAAGCTTCACAGGACCTTCACAGTAGTGAAAACTGCTTTCTCAATCTTTCCTGACACTTCAACAAACCTCCAAGTGCTTCACAGCACTTCATCGGCGGTTAAAATGGCTTTATCAGGTCTTTCCCGCACATACACAGGCTTGCACAAGCTTCACAGGACCTTCACAGTGGTGAAAACTGCTTTCTAAATCTTTGCTGACGCTTCAACAAGCCTCCAAGTGTTTCAGAGCACCTCCTCGGCGGTGAAATCGGCTTTATCAGATCATTCCAGCACATACACAGCCTTGCACAAGCTTCACAGGACCTTCACAGTGGTGAAAACTGCTTTCTCAATCTTTCCTGACACTTCAACAAGCCTCCAAGTGCTTCACAGCACCTTCCCGGCGGTGAAATCGGCTTTATCAGATCATTCCAGCATATGCACAAGCATGCACGAGCTTCACAGGACTTCCACTGTGGTGAAAACTGCTTTTTAGGTCTTTCCTGTCACTTCAACAAGTTTCCACGTGATACATAGCACCTTCTCGCGGTTCAAACGGGTTAGTCAGGTCATTCCAGCACATACACAGGCTTGCACGAGCTTTACAGGACCTTCACAGTGGTGAAAACTGTTTTCTCAATCTTTCCTGATACTTCAACAAACCTCCACGTTCTTCACAGCACCTTCTCGGTGGTGAAAACGGATTTATCAGGTCATTTCAGCACAGACACAGGCTTGCGCGAGCTTCACAGGACCTTCACAGTGGTGAAAACTGTTTTCTCAATCTTTGTTGTTACTTAAACAGGCCTGCACGTGCTTCACAGCACCTTATCGGCGGTTAAAACGGCTTTATCAGGTCTTTCCTGCACATGCACAGGCTTGCACGAGCTTCACAGCACTTCCAAAGTGCTGAAAACGGCTTTTTAGATCCTTCCAGGTACTTTAACAAGCCTCCATGTTCTTCACAGCACCTTCTCGGTGGTTAAAACGGATTTGTCAGGTAATTTCAGCACAGACATAGGCTTGGACGAGCTTCACAGGACCTTCACAGTGGTGAAAACTGCTTTCTCAATCTTCGTTGGTACTTAAACAGGCTTGCACGTGGTTCACAGCACCTCATCGGAGGTGAAAACGGCTTTATCAGGTCTTTCCCGCACAAAGACAGGCTTGCATGAGCTTCAGAGGGCCTCCACAGTGGTGAAAAGTGTGTGTCGAGTACAAGGGGGAGCACCAACACCGCTGGCACATCGATGTTCAAAATTTCACACATACATAAAGTGTGAAGTTAAAACATAAACGGAGATGGGGATGGGGTATTTATGGCTTAAAGGGATGGGGCATTTTATGGCTTAAATGGGTGGAGCATTTATGGCTTAAATGTGTGGGGCATTTATGACTTAAATGGGTGGGGCATTTATGGCTCAAATGGATGGGGCGGTTAGTTACTGTTTTTGGGAGAAATGCTCAAAAACATACTGGTCTTCAGGGGAGTAGCCTTTCAGGTCCTCGCATGACCACGGGTTTCGGTCCTTTTGAACTCCCGACCCGTAGCCTACTACAGAAAGGGCGGGACCACTCCCCGCCTAAGGTTTGCTTTGAGGAGCCCAGCTTTTGGTTGGCACATAGTGCTATGGGCATTTACAGTGCTATAAATATTCAAATTACTAATCAAATTGGGGGAGGGGCTCAATGGGTGGAGTTATCGTATTAACTTATAATAACTAGGGGGATGGGCGAACGGTTAACGTACGGGATTCTGGCTCGCTATCGTGTCGTCTAGGTGGAACGTCTGGGAGGCTTGCTCTTCGCTGGTAGGCGCTCCTGTGCCGAAGATTATTCGGGTCTGTACTGCGGCGACTATCTCACGGTGAGTATTATTAGTTGTTTGCACTCATCGGCGGTTAAAACGGCTTTATCAGGTATTTCCCGCACATAGACAGGCTTGCGCGAGCTTCACAGGACTTCCACAGGGGTGAAAACTGCTTTTTAGGTCATTCCTGACACTTCAACAAGCTTCCACGTGATTCACAGCACCTTCTCGCGGTTAAAACGGGTTTGTCAGGTCATTCCAGCACATACACAGGCTTACACGAACTTCAAAGGGCCTCCACAGTGTTGAAAAGTGCTTTCTCGATCTTTCCTTGCACTTAAACAGGATTACACGTTCTTCACAGCACTTCATCGGCGGTTAAAACGGCTTTATCAGGTCTTTCCCGCACATACACGGGCTTGCACTAGCTTCACAGGACTTCCACAGTGCTGAAAACTGCTTTCTCAATTTTTGTTGGCACTTAAACAGGCCTGCACGTTGTTCACTGCACCTCATCGGAGGTTAAAACGACTTTATCAGGTCATTCCAGCACATACATAAGCTTGCACGAGCATCACAGGACTTTAACAGTGGTGAAAACTGCTTTCTCTATCTTTCCTGGCACTTAAACAGGACTGCAAGTGGTTCACAACACCTCATCGGCGGTTAAAACGTCTTTATCAGGTCTTTCCAGCACATACACAGGATTGCACCTGCTTCACAAGGCCTCCACCGTGGGGAAAAGTGCTTTCTCGATCTTTCCTGGCACTTAATCCGGATTGCACGTGCTTCACAGCTCGTTATCGGCTGTTAAAACGGCTTTGTCAGCTCTTTCCCGCACAAACACATGCTTGCACGAAAAACAGTCCTGCACGTGCTTCACAGCACCTTATCAGCGGTTAAAACGGCTTTATCTGCTCCTTACCGCACATACACAGGCTTGCACGAGCTTCACAGTACTTCCACAGTGCTGAAAACTGCTTTTTAGATCTTTCCTGACACTTCAGCAAGCCCCTACGTGCATAACAGCACATTCTCGGCGGTTAAAACGGCTTTGTCAGGTCATTCCAACACATACACAGGCCTGCAGGAGCTTCACAGACTTTCACAGTGGTGAAAACTGCTTTATCAATCTTTCCTGGCATATAAACAGGTCTGCACGTGCTTCACATCACCTCATCGGCGGTTAAAACGGCTTTATCAGGTCTTTCCTGCACATAAATAGGATTGCTCGGGCTTCACAGCGACTCCACAGTGGTGAAAAGTGATTTCTCGATCTTTGCTGGCAGTTAAACCGGATTGCATGTTCTTCACAGCAACTCACCGGCGATTAAAACGGCTTTATCATGTCTTTCCCGCACATACACAGGCTTCCACGAGCTCCTTTCGCAATCTTTCCTGGCACTGAAACAGGATTGCACGTGCTTCACAGCACCATATCCGCGGTTAAAACGACTTTATCAGCCCTTTCCCGCACATACACAGGGTTACACGAGGTTCAGAGGACTTCTACATTGGTGAAAACTGCTTTTTAGAACTTTCCTCACACTTCAGCAAGCCTCCACGTGCTTCACAGCACCTTCTCGGCGGTTAAAACGACTTTCTCAGGTCATTGCAGCACATAAACGGGCTTGCACAAGCTTCACAGGACCTTCACAGTTGTGAAAACTGCTTTCTCAATCTTTCCTGGCACTTAAACAGGTCTGCACGTGCTTCTCAGCACCTCATCGGCGGTTAAAACAGCTTTATCAGGTCTCTCCCGTACATACACAGGCATTCCCGAGCTTCACAGTACCTTCACAGTGGTGAAAACTGTTTTCTCAATCTTTCCTAACACTTAAACAGGCCTGTACGCGCTTCACAGTAGCACATCGGCGGTTAAAACGGCTTTCTCAGGTCTCTGCAGCACCTCCACAGGATTGCACGAGCTTTACAGGACCTCAACAGTGGTGAAAACTACTTTCTCAACCTTTTCTGGTACTTAAACAGACATGAATGTGCTTCACAGCACCCCATCGGTGGTTAAAACGGCTTTATCAGGTCTTTCCAGCACATACCCAGGCTTGCACGTGCTTCACAGGGCCTCCACAGTGGTGAAAACTGTTTTCTCAATATTTCCTGGCACTTAAGGTCGCCTGAACGTGCTTCACAGCACCTCATCGGCAGTTAAAACGGCTTTATCAGGTCTTTCCAGCATATACACAGGCTTGCGTGAGCTTCACAGGACTTCCACAGCGGTGAAACCTGCTTTATCAACCTTTCCTCGCACTTAAACAGGCCTGCACGTGCTTCACAGCACCAAATCGGCTGTTAAAACGGCTTTATCAAGTCTTTCCAGCACATACACAGGCTTGCACGAGATTCACAGGGCCTCCACAGTGGTGAAAATGCTTTCTCGATCCTTCCTCGCAATTAAATAGGATTGCACGTGCTTCAGAGTACCCAGGAGCTTATGAGCGGCGAAGCCGCGAAGGAGCGTGTAACTCCGGTTCCATTCAAATCCGGATTACTTACGTATTTCCGTTTGGTGAGGCGCAAAGCACGTCATGCGGTCTATCACCTACTTGAGGTCATTCGGCTACGTGAGAAAACTAAACGATGGCAAGTACAAGAAATAGTGACTCTAGACTCCACAAGACAATGAACAAGAATACTTCTTGAAATTTGAATATCAGGCTAAAAGACACTGAAAGACACGGAAGCCGCTGTTATCGGCGTTTTAAAAAATCGATCGAGCAATCGGAGATACCTGCTGCAACTGTAGAGTCCGCTTCTCAAACGAAGCCGCTCCAGAACGGTGAGGGGTCCCGGCATCTTCGAATCTTACGCGTTTCTGAGGCAGATCGCTTTCGACGTCACCTGTTCGCTTGCCCTTTCCTCCGCGGCTAGGTCAAAGGGCGCGCGGCGTTCTGAGTGAGTGTAAAATTTCTCACATCGCTATTACGGAACACGTTGGTTTTTATGTCGTCACTATGACGCTTGATTTGAAGAGTGGTTTCCTTATTTGGAAGTTCGTTCGCCAATAATTTGGATTTGGATGACACTCGGGTGTATGCGGTAGTTACTTGCTCATTCGCGGCTTCGCCGCTCATAAGCTCCTGCAGTACCTCATTGGCGGTTTTATCAAGTCTTTCCCACACATACACAGGCTTGCACGACCTTCACAGGTCCCCCACAGTGCTGAAAAGTGGTTTCTCAATTCTTCCAGGCACTTCAACCGCATTGCACGTACTTCACATCACCTCATCGGCAGTTAAAACGGCACTATCAGGTCTTTCACGCACATACGCAGGCTTGCACTAGCTTTACAGGATTTATTCCACAGTGGTAAAAACTGCTTTTCAGATCTTTCCTGACAATTCAACATGCTTCCACGTGCTTCACAACGCATTCTCGGCGATTAAAACGGCTTTATCAGTTCATTCCAGTACATACACAGGCTTGCACGAGTTTCACAGGGCCTCCACAGTGTGAAAAGTGTTTTATTGAGCTTTCCTGGCCCTTAAACAAGATTGGACGTTTCTCACTGCACATCATCGGCGGTTAAAATGGCTTTATTAGTTCTCTCCAGCACATACACAGGCACGCATGAGCTTCAGATGACCACCACAGTGGTGTAAACTGTTTTCTCAACATTTCCTGGTTCTTAAAGAGGCCTGAACGTGCTTCACAGCATCTTCTCGGCGGTTATAAAGGCTTTGTCAGGTCATTCCAGCACATACACAGGCTTGCACGAGCTTCAAAAGACCATCACAGTTGTGAAAACTGCTTTCTCAATCTTTTTCGGTTGCACAGCACCACATTGTCGATTAAAACGGCTTAATCAGGTCTTTCCCGCACTTACACAGGCTTGCACGAGCTTCACAAGTCCTCCACAGTGGTGAAAACTGCTTTCTCGATCTTTCCTGGTACATAACAGGATTGCAGGTGCTTTACAGCACCTCATCGGCGGTTCAAACGTCTTTAAGAGAATTTTCCCGCATATACACAGGCTTGCACTAGCTTCACAGGTCCTCCACAGTGGTGAAAAGTGCTTTCTCGATCTTTCCTTGCAGTTAAACAAGATTGGACGTGTTTCACAGCACCTCATCG